>JABJVR010031947.1:0-34477 GCA_025773905.1 Chitala chitala
CCCATCCCAGAACACATAGGGCGCAGGGCAGGGGACACCCAGGGCAGGGCGCCAACCCACCACAGGGCACACACACAGTGGGCAATTTGGACACACCAATCAACCTAACTTGCATGTCTTTGGACCATGGGAGGAAACCAGAGAACCCAAAGAAAACCCACCAAGCACAGGAAGAACATTCAAACTTCACGCACACAGACCCAAGGTGGCAATTGAACCCCAGGCCTAAAGGTGCGAGGCGACAGTGCTAACCACCACGCCACTGTGCCGCCCATCTCAGTGTATATGCACATGTTAATCACAGTTCATAATCAAACATCATAATAAAACTGAACAAAACGGTAAAATTTGTGCACCAATTGTAACATATGGATATTTGTGTGTGTGTGTGTGTATGTGTGTGTGTGTGTGTGTGTGTGTGTGTGTGTGTGTGTGTGTATGTATACAGTTATCTGCCCACTCCGCGTCAACCCGCGCGCATTCAAAAAAATATAAAACTTTTGATTCTCCAAAACCTTAACTTCGAATAGCCAACTGAATTCTTACTGATAACATACACTGTCGACTAATATATAACTTGATTATATTCTGTATTTTTACAGTAAAGTAAGCTAAAGAAAAGAACATTTTATGAAGAAAAATCACAGGCTAAAATACAGCACTGTATTTTAAATAAAAAATATTAAAAATTTTAAATTCGAATGAATCGTTATAAAATTTGTATGGCATAGTGCGTGCACACAGTATTAAAAACATTCTTACATTTTCAAAAAAAAAAACTGACTTGCGTATTATGATAGACTAATACGCAGATAACGCGGTTTCTCCAACTACGAGAGAGTCTAACTGTCCTCTAAATGTACTGTAATTGTTGAAAAGAAAATCCGCGTATAAGTGGACCTGAGCAGTTCAACATAAATCGTTTGTCTTCCCGCGCAACACAAGTGGATCAGCCCGCTGAGACAAGGACTCAGTTCTTCTGCTATCACTGCAGCCGACAAGCTACAATATTTTATGTGTGCACGTATATTTATTAAAACTCTTTTAAACAGATTTTAAGAATTTCACCCTTGCATTACATACATTGCAGTACATGCATTACATTTTAAGGTAATGCCATATAATTCCTCTTGAACACTAATAATTTTGTGTTTTGAAAGCCATTGATATATTAGTATAGCATGAGTAGGTTAAAACACTGAATTCTAGTTATTATACAGCAGCGGTGGCCAACCACAGTCCTAGAGAGCCTCAGTGGGTGCAGATTTTTGCTTCAGCCAATTTCTGTTTTTCTGTATAATTTAATCTTAATGTCAGTTAAACATTAAATGTTAAACATTGCCTTTTTTGTATGATTACTGTGTCAATGCAGTAATTCTCAAGAAACTTTATTCATTTTAAATAATATTTAAAGCGTAGCAAAGACTTATTGACATTATTTTTAATTTTTTTATGTTTTGTAACATATATGGTATATTTTAATCAATTTCTTGTTAATTATCATTTAAGTCACTGCTTAAGCATTCTTTGTTATTGCCACTTGTTTCTGCTATTTATTTATTATTATTATTTAAATACAATAAATAATAACAGGTCTGAATTAAACACCTTGCTGAATTATCCATACACTTTCTGCTATAATTCTGTAGTTAGAGAGACATCATAAAGTGTGATTTATAATTATGTTACCGATCATAAAACACTTTTTAGTCTCACTTTTAACTTTCTTCTTTGTAACTCTCAATCATTTAAAACAACTAAGCACAGACATATTTCTGCTTTTACCAATAAGAAACATATTAATACTAAATATTTTGGTTGCACACTGATCTATTTTATTGTGTTTGTGATATTGTGAAAAAACCTACATAGTGTTTCATTTGCTTTCAAACCTTGTCTGAATGACTTAGATACCTCTCTTAGGCTGATTTGGGGTTATATGCACAGCTGTTTTCAATAGTCACGGGTTCTAAATTACATAAAAGTCAAAACTGTGACTGGACCAATCCAGCAAAATGATCCTGTCAGGGCTGTGACTTGTCCTATCAGACACCCTCATCCTATCAGAGCTGTGATTGGACATATAAAGTAATCCAATCAGTTTCTACACTTGAATATAAAATATAAAAAAGCCACATTGTGTGACTAAACATGCATTTCTTCTATGGCTGCATGAATCTGTGTTATGAGGGAGGGATCCCATGTTCCTTGCGTGACAAGACATGTTTCCCAGTTTTCCTTTCTTCCATATACACAACAAGCTTCTAATCTCCAAACTTCCTGGGAAATTGAGCTGTACTCTTGTTTGAGAGCGGATGTTTTCTGCTTTTTTTCTCTTGTTCTTCCATAGGAAGCACCAGCTTGCAGCCCAGCCATTGTAGTTTTTATTAAGATAGCACTGATCAGACTGTCCGGGTTTTTACTACACAGAGAGAGATGAGGGAAGGGAGGGGTGTCCATATAAAATTAGTCCAACTTCAAAGCTGAAGAAGAAAACAGCTTTACCTTAGCTATAAAATGAAAATTACATTATGCAACATTCATGTGTTACAGCTGGAAGTTCGTTGTGCGATGGCTATGCATAATCACATTTCCTTAATAAACAGCTAATGCTCCCGACAATAAAATAAATAGCAAGATCAATGAAAAAATAAAGATAAAATTGTTAGTGAATTTAACACAATAAAATGCATGACAGTCATTCAGTTAGCTTCTTCAAGTTCACAAGTAAAGCCTGACTTTGAAGGAAATTTCACGTGAGCAGTCAAGTGTAACTTGATTGTGTTTTGTTATCTTGGTAATTACAGAAGGTCAATGGCAAAGCACATTATTCTTTATCTGTGTCTGCTGAAAAAGAAATCCCATGACACCTAAAAATAACGACTCTTGGCCTTCCCCAAGACACCCCTACATTGTGGGGTTCACGGTAGACAGGAGAGACAGCAGCCATTTAACTTGGAAGTGTTACTTCATAAAGGGTGACACCTCAAAAAGGAAATAGCATTATGTTATTATACAGCTATCTAAATCCCATGTGAAGTTGTCCAGCACAATACTGTGTGTAGGTGAGAACATACAAGCTATAGTCCCAGCATGAGCATTTTTACCTGTGATAGCACAAGTAATTCTTATATATATATATATATATATATATATTTTTTTTTTTGTATTGATCTGTCCACTCCTGCTGCTCTGTCTGGGCTAGTGTGCACGTATGCATTTACTGAAAGCAAGTTTGACCATTTATCTGCGTGTGCCTGCCGAATGCCTGTTACTGAGCACACACACTACCATAGTCTACACAGACTATAGATTGCATTCACAAAACAGATGCACAGTCACCCTTCCAGTGTGTCAATTTGAATGTGGCTCCTGGAGCTGTGTGTGTGAAGTTAGTGAAGTCTCCCTGTGCAAGTGTGGATTTGCTACATGTGCTCCTCCCACAGTCCAAAGGTCAAGTGTATTGAGACGTTTAAATTTCACTAGATCCAATTTGCTTTGATAAAATACAGCGTGAAAACCCGGTAAACCCAAATTAATCCTCCAAACACCTTAGATCTTGTCCCATTTATTTCATATGATTGCACACTACATTACTTAAATTGTTAATTAACGGCACATTTTTTCCATACCATGCATATACTTGGTACTTGCAGGTGTACATACGCGCATCTTAATACTGATCAAAATTCGAAACATTTCAAATACAGTACATCCAGAGCAGCTTTCTTAAAAAATTTTTCACACGTCCCTTAAAATCAACCTTCACTGTAGCCGTTTGCTTGAATACATTGAAAACCTTTCAGGTAACTATTCACCGTCACTAATACGATCATTTCTAATGTGACTGGTTACCAGTCACATTAGAAACCCTCAGATATTTCCGCTACTCGGTACAATTGGCTAAAACGCTACGTGGCACTTCCTCGGTAAACTAGCTGTATTTATTTTTAAAACCTTGTTAGTTACATACAGTACGACATGATTATGTTATTTTTCTTTAAATGTAGTTTCGTTTTCTTTTAAATTATCTTTTCAAGCTTGGACGTTGCACCCAACAGTATATTTAGTACTACGTGCTGTGTTCTGCATGCAGGTGGTCTTGTCGTGGCAGGTCGGAAAACTTTTTAACTCAACGGCCAGTAATAAAACTCATCGCACCTTTACGGGTCAAAAGACACCTTTTATTTGACATGATGGAAGTTATCTACCCATATATACACAGTGGAGATCAAAATTAGAGAACAACCTACAGTTTCTTAAATTTCAAGGTCACTGCTTAGTCCTATTTGAAATTATCTAAACAGGAGTAAAAGAGCAGTTTTTTAAGCATATTTACATAGTTACATATATTTTGAAGCACAAAATAAATAACTTCAATGAGATTTGAAAAAGAGCACTGATCAAAATTAGAGAACACTTTCAGATACCTCCCAGTTACTGGTGTTAATCTGGCACCTGATGCTAATTTCTTTAATTATCTGACAAACACTATTTAACCGGCAGCCTAACCTTCCAGATTTCACTGACTTTGCAAGATGGTGAGATGTTCTAAAGTGATTGAAACCCTCTGGCAGCAGGTTGTGCATATGAGGCCAAATGGATGTCCCTTTCAGCCATAGCAAGAGAAGTTGGTCGTTCCAAATCTTTGCTATCAAGAATATTGCATCTTTACAATGTCACAAGCTCATTCAAGTCCCCCAAGAAGGTTGGTTGTTCATGAAAGACAAATGCGAGAGAGGACAAGATAATCTCAATGGGCAATCGGTTCAACACTGCAGCTGGGATTGCTCGCCAGTTCAGCGCTGAACAGCGTAAGGATCTGTCTCATCATACAGTGTCTCAACATTTAAGAGACTTTGTACTGAAAGCCCACTCTGCAGTGACCAAACCTCTCATTAGCAGAAAGAATCAAAAGGCTAGACTAACCTTTGCTGAGGAGCATGTTGTGTGGACAGAGGAGAACTGGTCCAAAGTTCACTTTAGTGATGAAAGCAAGTTTAATTTATTTGGGTTCGATGGGAAACATTATGTTCGTCGTCAAACTGGGGAAAGACTGAACCCAAGCTGTGTAAAGAAGTCAGTGAAAGGTGGAGGGGGAAGCATCATGGTTTGGGGGATGTTTTCTGGAGCAGAAGTTGAGCCTGTTATACAGCTATATGGCAGAGTGAATGCAAATGTTTATCAGACCCTTCTTCGACAACATGCGGTTCCTTCCTTGCGTTCATCACCCAATCAGCCAGCAATTTTCATGCACGACTATGCCCCCTGTCGCACTGAAAAACGGGTAAAGCAGTTCCTTGAAGCTGAAAACATTGAGATAATGAAATGGCCAGCCCAGAGTCCTGATCTAAACCCAATAGAAAACCTCTGGAAAATCCTTGGCAACAAAGTTATGGCCAAGAAACCCACTACAGTCACTGAACTGTGGGAGAGACTGGAAGAAGAGTGGACCAAAATCACAGCAGAGCAGTGTGAGAGACTAGTGATGTCCTGTGACTGCAGATGTGCTGAAGTCATTCAAATCAAGGGCCTGTACACGTCCTACTAACTGTTAACTGTTGTAACCTTCAGAAATTTTAGTTGTAATCTTTCTCTGTGCTACAGTCATTGCTGTTCTCTAATAAAGGCTTTTTTGTTGAAGTGCCTTGGTTACTTTGTAAAACACTGTCCTATTAGCATGGTATGGCCACAACAAAAATTCCTTCAAATGCTGAGCAATGAAGATTACATTATTTCTGAAAAAAAGTTAATAAATTGTTTTCTAAGTTTGATCTCCACTGTATGTGTGTGTGTGTGTGTATATATATATAGGAATAAATGTTGTGTATTTTATTACATACTGCCACAGAAGTTGGGTTGTGCCTTTTACAAAGCAGTCAAAGGAAACGTGCAGGAATAGGGATCGGATTGTTTGGTAGTACTGTGCAAAGCTGAAGAGTTGGTGAACGATGCATGTATGTCTATAACACAGTGTTCTAGGCTTTATGAAAATAAACAAGGTGGTCTCTCATGATTGTTCTTGATTAGCGACATATAACATCCTGTTTGCCCGCTCCCAAGGCCTTCCTCTTGGCTTGCTTATCAGAAGTACACAAATTTGTGCTCAGGCCAGAGCCACAGGAAGCTGGGGGTGTGGTGGCAGCAGTGTGGATACTACAACACCAGCTAGGAGCATCCCTGTATAGGGAAACACAGTGCGACACCAGCTAGAAGCATCCCTGTACAGTGAAACACAGTACGACACCAGCTAGAAGCATCCCTGTATAGGGAAACACAGTACGACACCAGCTAGAAGCATCCCTGTATAGATCTTTGTTTTCCTGAGGATTACCACCTTTATAGAAAGAGTGTATTAGAATTTATATAAATAATGTATTTATTTCCAGTCTGAGCATGCATTTTGTTTACTTAAATATGTAAATGATCCAGGCGCATTTTGTCAGTTTGGAATTGGATTTCATTCAGCATTTTTCCTGCATACTTAAATATCGCTAATGACATCACACATTTTTTGTGTGCTGCCTGGTTAGTCTTCATCATTATTAAAGAAAAGAACCTTTTGTAAAAGAATGGAGCATAATCAAGAAATATTTTTGCTCTTATAAATCCCCGTCTATGCCAATTTGTTTGCTCTCCATATGTACTCAGCTCCTCTCTGTTAAACTGCACGCTGTGTTTTGTGTTACATAACAACACGATGCCATGTGAAAAATAAAATCAGCAGAAGATGAACATGTGAGCAGCACAGAATAAAATCCATCTTGAAAAGGTCCTTGTGTCTGTTCTGAATGGGTTTATGGACTTCAGAGCAGCAAGCGCCTGTTCAAATCATACTTGATACATACAGATCTTCCACTTGTAACTGGTCCAAGAAAAGCACACTGGCAGCCAGGCTACATGCAGGCCTATGGCTCTTACGATTGTAAGGAGTATGTTTACCCAGCGACACCAACCGTGCAGATGGATCTGAGAGTCACAGGTCACATCCTGGGTTCTGACATGTGTTGCGTTTATGTGCCAAATGCACTGTGAGGTGTTAGGTAATGGCAGCCTCGTTCTCCATCACATTGTTTCTCTCTGTAACGTAATGAAGAACAATACTGAATTGTGAACCTATAGTTCCTTTTTACTGTATTTGTCTGATGGACCTCTAATAGCCCCCCCCTGATAATACCTCTCAAATTGTTGTACTTGTTTGTTAACCCAGTGTCATGTCTGTGATCGTCAGAGTTGACCTTACCCTTTTTTGGACCATGCACCCTTTGCTGCAAGACATAAAAATTTGTTTAAGCATTCCATTGCTGTGTGCGGAACAAGCCCTGGGCATAGGCTTTTTAGGCAAATGATGGGGCGCCGTCCACCTAACATTGTGCTGTTACGTGGGGAGGCGCAAATGTAATATTGCCTAGGGCACTAAGTGACCCAGGGTCGTTATTAGGTGGGTGTTTCATATATTACATTTAAATTCTCATTTTATCAGTAACATGTCCAAAATAAACAGTTGGAAAACGTCTGACATAAAGTCATCTCTTGCTTCACCTCTGTATCCCATTCCTTCGCTAAATGAAATACATTATAATGACACCCCTCACACTGTTTCCAGAGCTATTATTAAAACAGTTAGACATTTATGAAATCATTTTATGATATAAAACCTCTAAAACAAAACTAAATAATATTTGAAAATTATAACAGAACTACACTGGTATGCAATGAACAACAAAACCGTGTTTTCTGTACTGTGAAGCTTATGATGTTTAGACAAAAATGGTTTCTGCATCACATACATCTTATAGCTGATTCTCTTTATTTTTCCCAAACTCATTTTCTATTACTGACATGCTAATTGCTACACTCTCTGGTGTTAGATGGTAGTGATCCAATAGGCTGTACCACAGTAATTATATTAGCAATGATGATTTCAACAGTCAGAACAATGCTTAGAATTTTTATCAGAAAAAATCTGTGTGAAACTGTAACACAATAAAACGAAAGTTAAATAAAATTTTTTGCATATTAAATGTCTTCTTCCTCTTTTGGCTGCACCTTCTAGGGGCCACCACAGCAGATCACCCTTTTCCATCCCAACCTGTTCTTTGCAGCTTCCTCTGTCACCCCAACCTCTTTCATGTCCTCCTTCACTATGTCCATGAACCTCCTCTTTGGCCCTCCTCTTCTCCTCCTGTCTGGCAGCTCCATCCTCTGCATTCTTTTCACTATATACTCTGTATCCCTCCTCTGTACGTGTCCAAACCATCTAAGTCTCGCCTCTCTCACTTTGTCTCCAAACTGTCCTACCTGTGCTGTCCCCCTAATATGCAAATTTTTAATCCTGTCCAGGTTAATCCACTTGTTCCCTTGTTTCGCTACAGATGTCAATGTCATCCACAAACATCATAGTCCATGGAGACTCCTGTCTGACCTCATCCGTCAACCTGTCCATCATCATTGCAAACAAGAAGGGGCCGATCCTTGATGCAATCCCACCTCCACCTTGAACCAGTCCATCATTCCTACTGCACACCTCACTGCTGTCATGCTGTCCTCATACATGTCTGTATCACCCTCACATACATCTCTCCTACTCCTGACTTCCTCATACAGTACCACAGCTGCTCTCTTGGCATTCTGTCATATGCTTTTTCTAAATCCACAAACACACAGTGCAACTCCTTCAGACCCTCTCTGTACTTCTCCATCAACATCTCTGTACTTCTCCATCAACATTGTATATTAAATATGTACCTTGCAAAAACTCTTAACTGATCAAATGTTAAGTGAGAATTGACTGCATTGCTCTCTTTTTATGAATGCTTGGCATTAGTTTTAGCTACTGTCACAATAAAAAGGAGCAGTATAAATATATATTGTTTTGTAATTAATATTATTGTGTAACAGTAATGAGAAGCTATTTCAGTTTGAGCTCGGCAATTACAGCAAGCTCTTTCCTAAGCTGTTGTGCTCACTATTACACACAGTTTCCTTATCCAAACATTAAACTGGAACCCTGTATTAATTTTATGAAGACACATACTAGCATTGCCTTAAGTGTTCTACATCTACCAGAAATAAACAGAATTCCTATTACTGATGGAAATGCAACATTTTGAAATCTCAGAGTAACTTAGTTACAGCAACATGAAGAAGAAATTACCCTCTTTTGATTTCTTGGTCCTGCATATCAAATCATAACAACCAACAATAAGATTTCTCATCAAGTCCAGAAATTAGATCAGCTGAGTTGAACAAGCATTCATTCATTGCCATTGTCCAAACTGCTTATCCTGTAAAGGGTCATGGGAAGCCTGGAGCCTAACCCAGGAGACATAGGGTGCAGAGCAGGGGACACCCAGGGCAGGGCGCCAACCCACCACATGGCACACACAGAGACAGAAAGGAAACTGGAACACGCTATGGGCAATTTGGAGACACAAACCAACATGTCTTTGGACAGCAGGAAGAAACCGAAGAACCCAGAGAAAACCCACCAAGCACAGGGAGAACATGCAAACTCCACAGACACAGGCCCGGGGGTGCGAGGCGACAATGTTAACCACCATGCCACCATGCCACCCAGCTAACAAACAACAAATAACAAATTTCCCTTTGGTCTTACACTTTTTTTCTGGGATCTGTGATTTATGATGTGACTGCAGCTGTTTATGTCTCTGTCAATGCTTTCAATAGACCAGCTCTGAGAAATGCCTCAGCGACTGATCCCAGAGTCAGAAATTCATTTCAGTTATAACAGACATTTTCGAGAATGACTGCCTAACTGATCTCAGGCCAGATAGTGCGCCAGTGTTCTGCAGGTCTGCGTTTTACTCACAGTTAAGTACCTATTGCTGCCCCCTGGAACACCGTTTTCTGTTCTCCTTTAGCATTCCAGCTGCTTGTGCACACCTGTCTGGTCAAACTAGTCACACACAGAATACTCAGGGGCCATACAACTATTTTAATGGGAGTACCTTTAGTTTCGCTGAATTATATTATTCATCCTAGGAGGCTTGGGGGGGGGCAGCAGTCACCAACTGTGGGAAACCAGACCTGCTATTGGAGCTAGCCACTTGGTCACAGTCGTGACCTGCAAAAACATGTGATGTGAGCATTTCCACTGGCCCTCATCCATCACCGCTCAAAGGCACAAGCCAGTGTTCTCAAGGCTACAAAGTTGATTACTGGACTGGAGGCCGCAGAAGTTGTACGTATGATGAAACACTATGCAGGAGCTGAGAGAGCTCACAGACAGAGGAGAAGGACTCTAAGGATTTCTCCTGAAGTATTATTGTGTCTTCGAGAGGCCCAGGTGCTGGAACCCCTTCAGGACGGCAGCATCCACACTACGGTGATGGGAGACACTGAAGGGTGACCAAGACCAGACAGAGAAAGAGGTGTCGTCTCTGTTGTGTAGGCACAGTGAGCGTCCAGCCCAGAACCGAACAAAGGTGTCTGCATGTTAAGCAGGTGGGTAGACTGCATCAACCTTTGTCAGAATACTGTGAAAATTGCCTGGTTCAACATTTGTATATCTAGTAATGAAATGAGCATATGTGCACTTCATTTGTATTTGTTTCAGCACAGGACAAAGAGTTGGAAAATGAATGGATTGATAAAGCACACACACATAATACATACAGTTTAGCATATATACGTCGCCCCTGGAAGCATATTCTCCCATCTGTGGTCAGTTTACAGTTTTTCCAGACTAAGCATGTTTTTCCACTGCATCTGAGCCACAATATTTATATATTTTGTTAGGAAACTGTGCATTCAACTACACAATGTAGTTCTCAGTTACAACAATAGTAAATAATTTTCTATGAAGGTTGTGGTGCAGTAGGTCATGTAACTCAGTTCTCTGTGACAAGAAAAGGAATGCATTCTGACTACTTGTTTGTTTATGGTTTTTTGATCTGCAGTTTACAGCAGGCTGTACGTGAAAGCCGATAATGTGCTTAATGGCTTTCCTGGACTGCAGAGTTCACAGAATGGGTAGATGTTTTAAAATGATTAGATTAAATAGCCCTCTGTCTATAGCAGCCGGAAAACTTCATTTACGACAGATTAAAAAAACAAACCTCTTAATACCATATGAATGTGACTTTAATGTGATTTTAGTGCTCCTCTTTTTGAAATACAAATTCTAAGAAGGATTCTTGGTGTTCATACTGGATAATTTATTAGAATGTAGAGTTTGGTAAGCAATCTCCAAATTTTTCACATTGACGGGGTTAGGGGTTGATCTGTCCCTACCAATGTTGAAAGCAAACCTACGCCCTTATTAGTTTGCTTTAGCTTGCTTTTTAAATATTGAGACTACCATAATAAAAATATCTTTGTGCATGAGGAACTACAATGCAAAATGTTTGCAAAAATAAATAGTTAAAAAAAGCTATTATATCAAATTCAACAAGTTCACCAGCTCTCTAGTCTGTAAATCAAAACACTGAGCTTTTGTTTAAGAAAAAGAAGGCAGTAATGCAGGAAATCATAGCACAATATAAACAGAAGACAATGACCCCCCCAAAAAAAATTAAAATACGGAGAAACAGGCTAGAACACAAATCATTGGTGTGCCTAATGTAGGAGCAAGAGGGTGGAGCAAGAGGGTGGAGCAAGAGAGTTTTGATTTCCTGAAGAGCAAAAATCAGCACGGGTTTCCATGGCAAAACATATCTTGCCATATGATCACGTTACTGTTGCCATCCGGTACATGGTCACCATCCCGTGTGTGTGTCACAACACGCAACGCAGTGACAGAGTGAGGGCCAAGCACACCACTGGGAGACGAGGTCACACCAGGCACAAGTCTGCTGAACAAAGCCACGGTCTCTAAAAATCACCAGGCAGTCCTTTTAGCCATAAAGAATCTGAATTGTTCAGATTTAATTTTTTTTTGTTGGAGATACATGTTTTCAGTATAAACAAACTTTCAAATTAAGCATCGGCCAGGTGGCTCAATGGGTAGAACATCAGGCTGAGATGTAGACGTCTCCTGGTTCAAATCCCTGCCCCTTGAGCAAGACGCTCAGCATCAGCTCACTTTAACACGCATATGAACTGTAAGTGGCTTTGGATAAAAGCGCATGTTAAATGGCAATTAAATATCAATACATGACAGGATTGTTCTGCTGATAGATGTTCAGACATTTGAATTCTGTCTTTGTGGTAGAGTGTGCTTCATGTTACTCTTTGGCCTGTGCATTGCAGTCAGTCATCTTCTATACTACTTGCCCTGGTGAGAATCACAGGGAAGCCTGGAGCCCATCCCAGGAGCAGGGGACACCAACACACACACACACACTACAGGCAATCTGGCACACACCAATCAACTTAACCTGCATGTCTTTGGACTGCAGGAGGAAACTGGAGAAAATCACCAAGCACAGGGAGAACACGCAAACTCCACAGACCTAAGGCAGGAATCGAACCCCAGGCCTGGAGGTGCGAGGTGACGGTGCTAACCACCATGCCACCACCTGTGCGTTGTGTTTCCTTTTAATTCTGCTCTCAGCATACACTGTAAAGGAAATAAATCCTTGTGTTCTGTCATAGCTGAATGGTTACTTGAAAATAAGATGTTGTAAAAGAAGCATTCACCAGACAAGCAGCTGCTTTTATTTGAATGTAACTCTTGCTTTGATGCTGGGTGCACAGTTGGGTAGGACTCCATAAAGACTCATGTTAAGTGTACCAGTACTTTCTGCACTCCGTTGCCCCAAACAGCTGTGGGTCAGTGAAGTGTGAGACAGTTTCAGCCGTGGAGCTGTCCCTGCCTCTGAAAAAGGGGTGTGGCCTTTAGGCTCTGTCTGGGCTGCCCTGCCATTGGCCCCCATTTGAATGAGCAACCCGTTTAAAAGCAGACAGGAGTGGCTTCACCTTATCAAACTGTCACAGAAGAGAGGAGCTCGACAAAATGCCTGCGTACGCCACCAATATGAGGTTCAAGTTTCCAGTTTTGGCCATCGTCCTGGAGATCATCACAATCATCTTGTTTGCATTCTTTGTGCAGTATGATGATGGCAAATCAGATGAGCACGGCCACAATAAGACACATCACAAGGAAGACGCCATCAGGCTGTACCCCAGTGAGTCTCCCAGAATTCCCTGCCTCACCGTGCCTTCAGCTGAGACGGCGTGTGTGTGTTTGTGGGTGATTGTGTGGGTGTGGGTGAGTGGGGCATTTTCACTATCAGCCTCAAGTACATTGCACTATTTTAAAAATTAAATGTTATAAATTGAGATGTTCAGGGAAAACATTGTCTGTCTTTGTGGAACGGAGGTCTGGTAAACAGATCACTCTTTTACATGATTTTTGTTGAATTTCATGAAAATTGAAGTTTTTATAATTCGTCCTTTGCAGTTAAACATTTTTATTAATTCAAGCATACAAGATGTGTTTGCAATTTAGCTGATAGGAAACTGATGATTTTTTTTAAATAAGTTAACATTGTAAGTTCAATTCAGGTCTGCTGAACACAAAAAAAATGTTTAGCTGGTAGATAGTGACCACTTTCAGCTGGTAATGTTGGATCAGTTGGTGTGCACACCTGTTGCTTGTAATAAACAGCACAGTTCTGGGATGGACACTCCTTGTCTTATATTTGATTTGATTGTGACTACATAGTTAAAACCAAATTGCTTTTACTTCCTCTGCTTTCTTTTCAGTTCCTTTTTATTGAAAACTGTGAATGTTTTTTTCATGCTACAGGCAGCAAAAATATGTAAAAGCTATTGGCACTAAATATTGACATATATACCATCTAATTCAAAGCCAATAGCAAATCATCACCTTATATGTGATAATATTACATATTTTTGTTGCTACTTAGCTTTCAGTGAGTGCATAAGATGTATCTTTAGCGACTCATTGCATGAATACTGTTATTGCAAATGTTACGAAGCTCATTTTAGTTATGAAGAATTCCAAACCAATTTGTTTCCACATGTAAGATAAACAATAAAAATAGTATGAGAATGTTATCAGCAGACTGGCAATGCATTTACAATTTTATCAGGCCATAATGACTCTAAACACAGGGTTGTTTATGTATTTTGATGTAATCAGATATTGCTGGTTAAACACATTGGAGCTGATATCCAACGTTAGCCTGCTGCTAGCTGATAACTATTTCTGAGTAAAACTCCAAATACAGCAAGAAAATTACCATAAGGTGCAAAGCAACAACATCTGTAACCTGAAATGAACATGCACTTTTTTATGAACATACCATCAGTACAGCACGGATTTATGTAAAATGTTTAAATGTGTATTACCGTACACAGCATTGTACGGTAAAGTAACTTTTTGATGATAAAGGATTTCCTCAGTCAACAGACAAACCCTTGTTCATGAGCACATAATATTCAGAAGATAATGACTGACCAGAGACCACTGAAATCTCCACAGGATATACATGCCCTGCACAGCCACACAACAAGCCAAGTCATTGAAAGGGAAAATTGTACCATCATTGAAAACATGTCTAGAGTAATGATATTATTGTCATACAATGGGACGATTGGACAACTACTTTTAAGACATTATTGTGTGACATAATGGAACCAATGAAATCTCAACCAATGAAAGGGCTCTTGCAGAATGTAAAGTCAGAGTGTGTGTGTGTGTGTGTGTGTGTGTGTGTGTGTGTGGGCATTTTAAATGCAATCATCAAAAATACAGCTCGTGTTGTACTGCTAGCATGACTCAGGAGCAAACCTCTTGAGACACCCACCATAACAGGAAAAAGCTCAGGTCTAACCTGTCAGGTTCTTCCTGTCTATGGTCCGAGGCTCTAGATTACCGTGGACACTACCTCCACTTCATAGCCTCTTCATTGCCCTGATTAAGCATCTTCCACACAATCACAGAACCCAGAACCAGCAGGAAGCATCACATACTCTTCCACAAGCTCAAACAGAAGTCGTTTTGTCCAGATGTGGACAGGAAGTGAGGCAAAGCATCATCCAAGCATTTCCTTCTGTGCAGAAAGTGCTCCCATATACAGCAGGTCAGGCTGTCTGGAAATGACCACTTCCTTGAATGTGGACTCCACCTAGAAAAAGCAGTGAAGCAGCAAATCCCTCTGGGATCTCCTCCACTAGCTACAGTGTCCTAAATCAGGGTCAGACAGCACATGTCCTGTTAAATGAGCAGAAAGCAAGGCATGCTGATGTTGATAAGATAACTCCTCTCATGGAAGGCACT
This sequence comes from Chitala chitala, assembly GCA_025773905.1. NCBI lineage: Eukaryota > Metazoa > Chordata > Actinopteri > Osteoglossiformes > Notopteridae > Chitala > Chitala chitala. The sequence continues at coordinate 15,212 of JABJVR010031947.1, forward strand.
TTAACTGAGGTCACAGTCCATCCCCTTTGGAAAGGAGTTGGAATTTTAGCAGCACAATATTGATAGTTATTAATTGCAATGCATTTCTTTCATATCTCTAGTGCACAGCTGGTCAGTGTAGTTTTATTTCTGAGCTCTACAACAGATGTGCGATGATATAAAGGTCAAGCAGTGAAAGGCTAGGTGAGAGAGTCAAGTTTCACCATGTGATTTACAATCTGTATTTAATTTCCATTGAATTTGTCATATATATCAGTTTAAATTACTTTATTAGAAATTACAGTTTTACAGCAGCAGATCAGGTCAAAAGAACATTTTCCTCAAAGAAGTTAAAATAAGAATTTGTTTTACAAAGTGACGGAAAAACAGAACGTTCTATCATTTAACTGTAAGATCCGAAAACGTCTGACGGCATGCTGGTTCATCTCCCAGTGTTTCAGGATGTGCATGTCATGATCTTCATCGGTTTTGGCTTCCTGATGACATTCCTCAAGAGGTACAGCTTCAGCAGTGTGGGCATTAACCTCCTGCTTGCGGCTTTCGGACTACAGTGGGGCTTCCTGATGCAGGGCCTGTGGCATGGAATCCCCATCAAAGCCTCAGTCTTCAAGTAAGTGACTGAACATTGGTTGGACATGCCAGCCAGAAAGCACACACCTGCTAATATAATATGCACACACACAGGCACTCTTCAGTACAAACAGGCCATGGGCACTGATATGTACAATGTGCAGCTTGTCTGTCTTAGTGTAGTGAAAACAAGCAACGCTACAGTATAAACTCCTGGTTGTCATGATAATCATCTGAGTAGTCACTTAAACAAAGGATTTGAGTGTTTAGCTCAGCAGGATAATCCTCTTGTTGGGTAACTCTGAGCAGGCTGTGGCTGAGAAGGGTCAGCCCCATTACATTAACAGAAAATTCAATAGTCTTGCTGTTAACAATACAACACCTTCCAGGAACACTTACTCATTATTGTACTGCATCTACAGGATGATAAATGCAGACTTCAGTACAGCGACCGTCCTGATCTCATTCGGAGCAGTCCTGGGAAAAACTAGCCCGGTACAGCTGCTGATCATGACAATCCTGGAAATCACCATATTTGCCATTAACGAACACCTGGTGGTTGAAGTATTAGAGGTGTGTACGCTTTCTGTTAACCGTGTGGGTCCCGGCTTCGTCTGTGTTTCTCTGCCACAATACGACAAATGATTTTCTGGACACATATGTCCGTCTGCATCCCACCACAGGCCAGTGATGTTGGCGCTTCCATGGTGATCCACGCATTTGGTGCATATTTTGGGCTGGCTGTGGCACGAGTGCTCTACCGCCCTGGTCTGAAAAAAGGCCATGAAAAAGAAGGCTCCGTGTACCATTCTGACATGTTCGCCATGATTGGTGAGCAACAGCAAATAACACAACCATGGTTATGCTTTTACTATATATGAGGCATTTTTAAAATTATAAAGTCTATACAGTATTAAGTTCACCATTCTGCTCTATTTACAAAATCATTGGGGCTAACTATATAACATAGCTTCATAGCATTATATATTATATTATACTGTAGCATTATATCCAGTGTACATTGTACTGGAATTCTACATGTAGATTCATTGGCAGTCTTTTTAATTTATCATTGGCAGTCTTCGTTTATTTTTAGCACTCTATAATTTATCATTGAAAGTCTTTAATAAATTTATTTATTTATTTTTATAGTATTAGTATTGTATTTTTGACTGTATTCCACCAAGACTGGCTAGCTGTCCTCCTTGTCTACCTGCGTCTTGTTTTACTGTGCTGTATTGCTGCTGAAACCTACCCAAAGGATTGATGAAGTTCTACCTTACCTCATCTTTCCTTAATGCCTAGTTGCATTGCCACCTGGTGGACAACGACTGTACTGCACCACTGTCAGAAAGCCGAGTTAGGCCATTGTTGACCATAGACGACAAATTCAGTTTTTCTACCATGCAGCAGATTAAAGATAATGGTTTTTCTTTTATAGGCACCATTTTTCTCTGGATGTTCTGGCCCAGTTTCAACTCTGCCATCGCTGAAACTAAAGAAGAACAGCTGATGGCTATCTTAAACACGTACTTCTCCCTAGCAGCCTGTGTGCTGTCGGCATATGCCACATCCAGTTTGGTGGAACATAAAGGAAAACTAGACATGGTCAGTCTTCGTTGATGTGGAGTTTTCTAACTGTACAAAATCGATGACCTAACTACATTTCTTATATAGTCATAGAAGACTTAGGTGAAATAACCAAAACTGGAAGTTATCTCTGGAGTGCGTCTGTGCTGTGCCAACTCAGGTACTGTTGCATATTTTTCTGGTTTTTCTCTAGGTACATATTCAGAATGCCACCCTGGCTGGAGGTGTTGCTGTGGGAACCTGCGCTGACATGGACATCGGACCATATGGTGCCATGACCATTGGATTTTTTGCTGGCATCATCTCAACCTTGGGCTTCAAGTACTTGTCAGTAAGTAGGGAGTGGGAAGACTGTTAATCAGAACAGCCCTGCCACAGGTGAAGTGAGACACTCATGCTGTCTTCTCCCTACTGTTAACCTGGCCATCTAAGGTCACCTATTCAAGTTACATTGCGGCGCTTCCATCATTCACTGCACTTTCTGTTGGAAAACATTCGCTAAAAACTAACACATGGTCATTATATTTCCAATGGAAACAGCTCTGATCATGTCAAATTAGTCACACCAAAATACCTAATCCCATACAGAGCACTGCACATTATCTGAGGCACAAGCTTGTAAGAGCATGTTTATGTTGTTGCAAATTGCTGATCTGAGCAGTGATGAAAAAGCACGGGTCATCCTGAGTTGTGTCCGCCCTAACTGACTGTGGCTTGGAATAGGGTGTTGCTTAATTTGGAGTGTGTAATTATGTATTCAACCCATAAAAACAGACAAAAATGGGGTTTGCAGTGTTACTTGCAAGTAATGATGCAAATCTGTATTGTTCAGCCATATCGCTAGAAAATTGGCAAGTAATATGATGTTCCAAAACACCGCTTTGTTTTTGAGGGTCTGAAGGTATTGTCATCTGAAAGTGGCTGCACCTCTTTATTGTGCTAGTTGTAATGTTACAGGTTAAATAATAACACGGACATGAGTAAAAATCTAATGGGTTTAAATAAAGTAAAAACCCAATATAAAACCAGAAACTAAATAAACTGAACAGCGCTATCACTGACTGCTTTGCAGTAATGAGAATAGACTGATATGACTGTACAAGACAGGTAGTTCAGAAGTAAAGCCTACTCAAACCATCCCTTGCATTCTTGACCAGAAAAATCTTTGTATTTCAGCCAATTCTTGCATCAAACCTGGATATCCAGGACACCTGTGGTGTACACAACCTCCATGGTATGCCCGGCATTCTGGGAGGACTGGCTGGCATCGTGGCTGTAACTTTACAGAAAAAGAGGTAAAACAAAATGTTACTGTACCTCCTTCCATTTAAATTATCATGAGAAACATTTGCTTCATGAGGTCTCATTAACATTAACAGTTCAGGGTACTTGTTAATAAGTAATCAGGATCTTGAACAGCTGTGTTTTGTCTGTTAAATATTTTCATTTAGCAGATGCTTTTATCCAAAGCAACTTACAACATTTCACAGTGGTGTGGCATTTAACCCATCCCACTGGGGGGGGAGCAGCAGGCAGCCATATGCAGCACCCAGGGAGCTTGAGTGTCTTGCTCAGGAAACACCTGGCAGCTGGGTTGGGACTTGAACCAGGAGCCTCCTACAACCCAGCCTGATGTACTACCCATTGAGCCACCAGCTCACTTGTTAAAATAAAACCATGTATTAAAACTGTGATTCCATTGGGTAGTGTAAAAATACTGCTTAGTAGTAATTACGAGGTAAAATGGAATTTTATCTTTGCGATGGCTAGCCTTACCTTGTGGTAATACTAACTTCAGTTACGTCCAAAAGACAGGCTGTGCCATAGTTAAAAACTGTCAGGGCAGTGTACACTGATCTTGGGCTGACATTTAACACCTCCTCTGAATTCATTGTTAATGTAATGTCAAGCATGTCAGTTCTGCACATGCCCAGTTCTTACTTGTATGCCCTCCATTCTCTTCATCCACAGTGGTAAAAATAATCCTGACATGCAAGCAGCTGCCCTGGGCTCATCCCTGGGATTCGCTCTGGTAGGAGGAGCTATCACAGGTGTGTGGAACTGCCTCTGTTCCCTTGTCAGCTGTTACAGCTAGGGGGCGATGTTAAGTATGACAGGTTTATTCTCGACTAAACAAGAATTTCTCTGCTTTTTCCACTAATACTTAATGTTATGGGATTTATACCATCAAAATAGTTACGGATTTGTCTTTGTTTTAGGTTTCATATTAAAGTTTCCAGTGTGGGGACAACCACCCGACCAGAGCTGTTTCGATGATTCCATTTATTGGGAGGTGAGTGACGGGTGAATACTAGCCACCTGGTTTACATCAATGTTATTTTAATAGTAATAATAATTAGTAATTACATACATTAATAGTAATTTACAGCACTAGCCACACAGCTTCACGACCCTGCTCTAGATTTAGTCTCAACTGACCTGCAGGATTTGTAAAGCACGAGGATATTAACATATGTACTAACACCTCTTTGCATCCTTCACCAAAAATAAATAAACCCCCGACTAAATTAATAAACCCAAGTGAATGGTGATTAGTAACGAGGAAGAAAGAGCTGTTAACTAAGCAACTGCATTTTCTTCAGGTACCTGAGGAAGAGGAGGAACATGAGGAGAGTTTAGCTCATGGAGAACATTCCAAGAACAAAGCTGAGCCTTGACACTTTGGAATGTAGAGTGTGAACTGAACAAAAAGAGCAAGTTTTCTCAACATCAATCTCTCAGCCTGGAAATGTTTCTTAGCATGTAGTTTCCATTGCTAACTGTAACATTTCTTGACTGTTTTGTTTTCTTCAGAAAATTGATTACTGCTTAAATCAATACAAAAAGGTTAGCTCTTTTTGATAAAAAAAAAAGAAACACATCAGGGATAATTCATTTAACCAGTGTTCAGTAATGAGCCAAATATAGATTTAGAGTTTGAGAACTTTCCTCTCTTATTCAGGTTATCCTGCAAATAGCTTTAGATGGGTTTTCTCTATTACAAATGCTAAACTGATTTTTGCTATGGAATTTACGCATTTTCTACTTTCTAAAAAATGTATTCTACCCAATTTATAGGTTTTCTACATTGTATATGGTGTGCAAAGGATAAGTTACTCCAGAAAACAAATTCGCATATCCAACTGGAGCCTTTAAAAAAAAAAAAACAATACTGGACCTTCAGCCTAGGTGTCGCTCTATACACAAGCATGGAAATGTTTTATAATAATACGTTTTGGTCCACCAGTCATTTACCTTGTAATATATATATCACGAGACATAGTCTGTTTTCATTTTAACTTGTAAAATGAAAAGCAAAGTTTGAAAACAAATAAGCAGCTCAGAGACTTTTAGACAGATATTAAATAAGCATAAATATAAATGGAGCATAAAGGATTAATTTAGATGTGTTTCTGAAGTTGTAAAAACAAGCTATTCATTTTCATGTGCAAGACAAGATGAAAAGAGACTGCAGACAGCCACTTGTTCATGCATGATAAAACAATGCACCATACTGAAAAAACACATATGATATGTAGGAAAACAGACTTATTTAATGATTGAACATGCATTACTTTGTGTGATGTATTAGTATTAATACTGTCAATATAAATATTTTTTTGCATTAAATGTGTGTTATTTTTCCATTTCAAAATTCAGGTTTTGGGAGGTTAAACTGATGTTGCTTTTTCATATGCAGTTCCCACGTTTTGACAGCTGACTGAAACATGCAAAGTGCAGCAGATCACATGGCTGTAAACCCTGCCTCTGCAGAACAGAGAGAAAAGAGCAGTTACACAGGGGCAGCTGGCCCTGCTAGACCTCATAAAGACTGTCAGAACTGATGTCTTTCCTTCCCATCATGCTTTTCCAGTATTGGAATGACTTAATGCAATATTTTTCAAACCAACTGTAATCACTGAGTCTCTTACGTTTGTGAGCAGTTGGCAGGTGGCATTTCACTCAAGCCACATATCACAGAACAGTGTATATGTTCGGTTTGCTGCCTAAAGTGTGCCCGTCATAAACGTGTTTGGGAGGTGGGAACAATTATTTGGCTTCAGTTGTTTCATTTTTACGCGTATGAGAGCAAAAGTATTCACAGTAACAGTGTCACCTCCAACAAACCTACAACGCTTTTAAATAAATGTATCCCACCTAAGAAAAGTATTCTCTAAATGCTATAGTCTGAAAATATTGAGCAATCTTCAAGACAAATCATCACAGACCAATATATGAAGCAAATAAACACAATACATTAACAAAACAAGCCTTAGCTAAAATATTTACAAGAATATACACAAATTCATTCTCATAATACAACAAAATTAATGCAATTTCAGAAATGCAAACATGTTCACTAAAGATGAGGTATTTAACAGTTAGGCTTTTAAATCACAGGAAAGTCCATTAATTGATTTCTTTATACAATATCTACCAAGACTGTTCTTGTTCTACATTTTGATTTTGCTTAAAATATGACATCATTATACCCTTCAGTATTGTACTGTACAAACTCGGGTACAAGTCGAGAAATTTAGGTTTTAATTAAGAACAATAAAACCAGGGTCAGTTTATCCACAGTATAATTCTCCAGTGCTTGTGGACATACAGTATTGGTTATAAAGCATGAATACTGAATGTGGTTTATCATGAGTCAATGGCTTGGATCAGGATCTACTGGCGACTAATAATGGCAAAATAAGTGTGAAATGAAACATTCATTTAATGATAACAAAATGCACAAGGGTGGGCATTGCTATTCCCTTGCACACCTTCGTATGCAAGATTAAGATTAGCTAAAATTAAGACTAAAATTAGCCCTGGACTCTTGGTCATCAACAACTTTTGTGGTGTATCTGCTGACCTCATTTTTAAGCAGTAGTGGACATCAATGCCTCTAAGCAGGCTAGTGGAACTACTGCCTTATTCCATGACAAAATCAAAAGCAGCCAAAGCCTGGAACACACGTTGGTTCAGGTGCAGGCTAAACTCAGCAATAAACCCATCATTTTTGGATTGACTTAATTGAATGTGATGTATGCACCTGTATTTACTTGTTGGGAGTGTGGTAAATAAAAGGAGAGAGGATGTTGTGTTGGGGAGACACCTGGTTACTGTGGTTTGGCATTCCCTAGGGGGGAGGCTGTCGTTCACAGTTGTGTAGAACTGCCGGCGATGAAGACAGTTAGATAGGGGGTAGCGGTTTCTGCATTAGGAGGGGAGGCTGGACACCTCCTGTCGATAGGTAGGGTTGGATGTAGGAGGGTGTGCCAGCTGCTAGTGTTCGGTGGGTTATTTGCTGCAGACTGTCTGCTGGTTAATGGTGCCTGGTTTGAATTGGGATCCATGCAATCTGTATTCATTTGCTGTGTTTCTAATAGAAGGTGCTAGAGGGTATGGGTGCATTTTAAGGTAATTCCGTGAATTGGGTGTTGGTTTTATCTGGCTTGTGATTATTAATAAAGATTGCTTTGTGGCTTGTAGCAGTGTTGGTGGTCACGGAGGGCTCTCATTTTGAGGGGCAGTATTTTTCTGGCTCCCACATACTTGACCTACACATAATTTATTACATGCATATTTGCTAACAGTATGACTACGTCTTCTTTCTGGTCCACGCCTCACATCTGCCACAAGGGGGTGGGATGTTGTTACACCTGAATCCTGTAGAGGGAACTATGTATGCCAAATCGACGGCACGAAGACTGTTTTCAGCATTATAGTTTTGCCTTATTACTGTGAATGGTAATAATTCAAATATTTTTGCTATCGATGTTAAGAGACATACATCTTTTTTATATTTTGAATAAAATTCATGAAATTTGGAATCTGCGTTTTATAATAAGTTTGATTTCTTAGATGATGATGGTGATAATAATAATTATTATTAATATTATTATTATTATTGTTGTTGTTAGTCAATTTAGGCCGCACCATTTCACACATCTTTACGATTAACAATATTCTGAATTTAAAGCTATTTCACTGTACATTTTTTAATTAATGCTATTTAAAATAGGTACTTTCATTAAGACCTACTGTACAAACAACACATCCTCTACCCAACCGACGACAAATTTTTTTGTCAATATCAATACGTCTGAAATATATCATAAAGTTCAATACAATGCCATACAGCAACTATTACACTTACGATATCCTCGGTTTGAATGTATTTATCGATAGTTTCAAAATAATTCCCTCTGAACTTTTTTTTTCAGTGAGAAGTTGAAAATAAATTATTAATAATAATAATAATAATAATAATAATAAATTACATGTGGAAAACATTAGAAAGAAAAGCATTTCTTTTCTACCCCATTTAACGGTGAGCTACGTTTCCTAGTACCTAAAGCTCGGAAGTAAGCCCCAAGGACCGTGACTAACAGCAAACTGTATTTATAGCATACCCCCAGTGTCTGCAACTAGAGTTTGACAGACTTCACACTAACAGCATTCCTGTCCCATTTTTGCACAATAACAGCATCCCTGTCCCATTTTTGCACACTAACAGCATCCCTGTACCATTTCTTGCACGAACGTCAAGTGCGTCCACCGCAGGGGGCGTGGCTTTGAACAGACGTAATTGTGGGATACAAAATGGTGGCCATGTGTTGATATTTCAGATATGTAATTTCTCCTCACATTGTTTTACTGGGGTCATATTGGCTTATCGTGTTATGTACTGTAGTCTCCGAATGATTGTGCTGTTTTGTTTCTGGTTCTTATCGTAAAACTTGACATATTTGGTTTTTCGAAATGGTAAGTAACAGCCACAGGCTGGTAGCAATGCGCATGAAGACAAACTGTTTTTTTTATGAATGTGCTAGCTAGTAGCTGGAAAATGATACGCACATATTTACATGAGATTGTGGCTTTTTAATTAGTTATATTCATAGCCAGTGAAAATTATTTCCTTACTTTTTATTGTTTCTCTTTCTATTATTTTCCTTTTCATATAAACTGTTTTGAAAGTAGTAAGTCGTAATAAAGATGCAACAATGCTAGACAGTTTTAAAGTATTTACAGACGTTTCAACGTTGTATTTTCAGTCAGACCAGGTCTTAAAAGTAAAAAAACGCCCAGCACAGTCCAGCACGGTTTCCAGCACGGGGGAAAGGCAGTCCCGGAGTTCAGGTTCGGCTTTTGGCATTTGTTAGATTTCTTGTTTTTTTTCCTCCTGCTGTAGTTAATTACGTTCTTCATGCGATATATCACTTTTTTTTAATATGTAAACGGTATTTTCGTTTAGAAAAAGAGAAGAAACGAAAACGCAGTCGCAGTCGATCGTCTTCATCATCTTCATCGTCATCTTCCAGTTCATCTTCGCCGTCGTCGTCGTCCTCCTCGTCGGCGTCGTCGTCGTCTTCCTCGACCTGTTCCTCACTGAGTCGCAGCAGCAGCAGAGGTGGAACATGTGGTCTGCGTCACTACAGAAAGATCCGTGTGCTTTTCTTGGATTAAATGTGTAGTTACCCAGAGAAGCAGTTGGTGAACCCAGGCTGTGTTTCTTTGTTACAGATTCCCACAGCAAGTCAAAGTCCAAAAAGCGAAGGAAGGAAAAGCGCCATCGAAAGGTATTTCATATCTGCAGACAGTGGTCACTATTCTCTTACTTCCTCCCACGCAGAATGTGGTATCAAATCACCTGTTAACTGAAATATTTAAGGCTACTGGGAAAAATTGCATTACTTTAGCTATAACTTGGTTTACCAAATGTATGTAGTTTTTTGTGAACAAGAGTAATGTGTAAGGCCCAGCAAAATGGAGTGGGTCTGCCTGTGGTGCATGGGTGTGTGTGAATGACAGATGCTTGTTTGACAACTATATGATCCAGATGCATCTCACCTCAAATACATGACTGGAATAGTATGGTTTTGCAGTGTGCCACTCTGTGTTTGCCTCATAAGCCCTTGTTCAAAGCTGTGTACACAATCTCGTAAATAAATATTTACTGAATTACAGTAATTAATTTTAAAAAGTGTTAATTGCATCCAGAAATACAAAGTTATCAGTTGCTAGTCCCAGATGTATGAATGAAATATCACTTTTGTGTTTTGGTAAACAGGTGTGTGTGTGTGTGTGTGTGTGTGTGTGTGTGTGTGTGTGTGTGAGAGAGAGAGAGAGAGAGAGAATATGCACTTTATGGACAAAAGTATTCTGCTACCTGACCATTACACCAACAGGGACTGTAATGACATTGTATTCAAATACATATACTTCAATATGGAGTCGGTCCCCCCTTTTGCTGCTATAACAGCTTTCGCACTTCTTTCACGTTTCTGTGGGAATTTGTTCCCATTCATTCTGTAGAGCATTCATGAGGTCAGGTACTGATGTTGGATGAGAAGGCCTGGCACACAGTCTCCGTTCCAGTTCATCCCAAAGGTGCCCGATGGGTTTGAGGTCAGGGCTCTGTGGGGGCCAGTCAAGTTCTGGGGCACAGTCATGTTGGAATAGAAAAGGGTCTTCCCAAAACTTTTGCCACAAAGTTGGAAGCATAGCATTGTCCAAAATGTCTTGGTATGCCAAAGCATTAAGATTGCCCTTCAGCCCCATTCCATTATCCCTCCTCCACCAAACTTTACAGTTGGCACTGTGCAGTCAGCCAGGTGAAACCCAGAGTTGCCCATCTGACTGCCACACAGTGAAGCATGATTCGTCACTCCACAGAACACGTTTCCACTGCTCCACAGTCCAGTGTCAGTGTGCTTTACACCACTCCATCTCACGCTTGGCATTGGACTTGGTGATGTGAGGCTTTCATGCTGCTGCTTAGCCATGGAAACACATTCTATGAAGCTCCTGACACACAGTTTTTGTGTTTGCATGAATGCCAGTGGAAGATTCGATCTCTTCAGCTATGGAATCAGCTGAGCGTCAACAACCTTTACGCACCGTGTTCCTTAGCAGTTGTTGACCCCACTCTGTGATTTTACATGGTCTTTTATGTCATGGTTGATTTGCTGTTGTTCTGTAAACACTTCCACTATATAATAATATCACTAACGGTTGACTGTGGAATATCCAGCAGGGATGAAATTTCGAGAACTGTCTTATTGCAAAGGTGGCATCCTATCACAGTACCACACTTGAATTGACTGAGCTCTTCAGGGCGACACATTTTGTATTACAAATGTTTGCAAATGGAGACTGCATGTCTTGGTGTTTGATTTTGTACACCTGTGGCAACAGGTCTGACTGAAATCTTTCATACTTTGTTTCTTTTTTATAGAAAGGGAAAAAAGAAAAAAAACTGAAAAAGAAGAAGGACAAAAGATGTAAAGCGGGAAAGGACAGCAGCTCTGGTCCTGTTCAAATATCACAGGTAACACAATATTCTCCATGCTGGATCACAACATTGTTTATATAGAGCTTGGTGTTTTGAATTCTGAAATTAGATGAACATTGTTTTGTAGTATCTAAAGGAAAAGAAGAAAACGGGCAAATACAGCATGATCTCAGGGAAGAGGATTAAAATGAAAGTAAAAAAATCAAAGAAGGACAAGCAGGTAATTTGTTCACTTATTTAAACTGAGTTTACCTTATTCACATGTCTTGCTATCAGATGGGGTTTGTGGCCAAAACCATTTTCTTCATTAAGTTTTCAGGAATCCTTTAAAAAGTGTTTCGCCTTTTTTCATTGCACATCATTGGGTTTGATAATGATTGAAATGATTGGGGGGCAAAAAATCTCTATCATTTGTATTGAATACACAAAATACCTGTTTATTATTGTTTTGCAGAGAGACAAAAACCGGGCTGAACTACTTGAATTTCTGAATTCTACCTTGTGATCGAGGTTACCGTCAGTGCAGTCCAAGACTGTTGTCTAAAATGGATGACACCAGGAGTTTCCGCGTAACCAGCTGCAACAACACTCAGGGAAATCGTGTGTTTCTGTACCTGAGCTATGTTTGTATTTCCAGAAGAAAAACGGTAAATCTCCACAAAACTAAAGTATAATCTGAGAAAAATGCAGGACTTGCTTTATATTGGTCGTGGGGGGACATTCTGATTTCTTGTGCAAAACACTCAATGTGAGCAAGGTACAGAGTTCAGGTCCTCTGGTTTTCAGAACATCTGGTAGTGGTCTTATTTTATTTTGGTTTAAACAATTCCATCACTGAGAAAGAACTTAATTTGAAGGCTGACTGAAATATTAGTAATATAACTAAACATTCATTCATCTTCACCACTTCATCTAATTAAGGGTCACGGGAAGCCTGGAACCCATCCCAGGAGACATAGGGCGCAGGGCAGGGGACACCCAGGGCAGGGCGCCAACCCACCACAGATAACTAAACATCTTGCAGCTTATTATAATCACATTTTATTTACACTTATCAGTTTTTATGATTTAAGATGTTGATTGAGAAAAAATGTTGATTTTTACTATACCCTCAAGTGTTAAATATAGCTAACAAAAATACAAAAACATGGGAATTATACTAAAGGTCAGACAAAGTATATTGAGCAACATTCAGCCTGAGGAAATTCAAATAAAACCTGCATTGTATACAAAGAAAAGGAAACAGAACAACATTTGTACCTTAAAATTATTTTTTTTATTAATGTTTTTCTCTTTTCATTCCATGTGGTTCAAAGTTGATATCTAGTAGTTCTGGCAAAAATGTAACAACCTAGAGAATATTCAGTAGTAAACAGGCCAGGCCTGTGGGTAATGAAGCCGTCACTGTTTACTCTGTGCAAGTTCTTACAGAAACAATGAAGAATGGTTGTTGGTCTAATAAACTGTGCATGCGAGTGGTCATTTTTGGTGGTACAGATATGTCTCTTCCTGAGTCAGTCTTGCAGCAGTTCTCATGAAGGGGCTGCAGATGTGGATGAAATAATCTGGAAACAGGCACTTTGACATGGTGATAAGAAGGTGTATGGGGACACCCCATAAGTAAGCTAACAGCTTGGCCTGTCTGTGTCCTGTGTCTTTTTGATCTTCCTAATGTTTCAAAGCCCAGACTTGCAGTAGGACATTACATGTTATTCACTGCACGTTGTTGATAGTCTGAAGGAAACAGGTTACACTGCAGAGCATTGTCAAATTCGGTAAATCTACCAATGAAAATGGGTCTTCTGGAATCTACTATCAACGAGAAAGCCAGACCCATTAATTTGATCCTTAACTAAAGCAAAAATGTTTGCGTCCTCTGAAAATGGCAGAGCAGATGGATGGTATGTAATGTCACCTGTTTTTCATAATTTCCCATCTTTTAGATACTGCATTTTTTTTTTGTCTCGTCACAAGAATTTTCCTAAAAAACGACAAAGTCTGAAGAAAAAGGTGTCTATGAAAGCAGTTTATCAAAGTACTAAAGGGAGATGCACATTAAGGCTGTAGTTCTGACACAGTTCGATTTGACTCAAAACCAAATGCACTCATTCATTACTGTCTCTGCGACCTCCTGCCTGTCTGTCTTTGTGGCAGGGTGTGACCCATATCCTGGGTTGTCCGTCCTTCCCAGGGTCCCTCTGTTGGTTCACATGCTTTTTTTGGTCTTGAACTCAGGCATGCTCCAGACACGTTTGGCTCTTTCGGTGCCACTCAGGCCCCGCTCTACATCCTCAGACACAGTCTTGACTTCGCTGCTGCCGAATGGATTTATTCGCACGCGTGACTTGAAGCCCATGAGAGACATGCTCATGGACCTCCTGCTGTTCCACTGCCGAGACAGTCGCTTAGTCTCCTCCTCCTCCTGCATCCTGTCCAGCGCTTCCAGCAGGACGGAGCGGAACAGGCCGGACACTTCCTGCACCTCTGGCTCGTTCTCCTCCACCACCTGCCGGAACCTGTCCGGGGAAAAGCGGAGCCAGTCGTGCAGGAGCCACTGAGATGTGATACAGGACTTGGCCACACGGGGGTGCTGTTTCTATGTGACCAAACAGTGACACCTTTAAAGAGGTGATATGTACAGCTGTCAGAAGGTACCCTGCTCACCCGCAGGGGATGTTCAGTACTGCAAACTGAGCCCACGCCACTTCCCACCGGGACTGGATGGAACATTTCTGCCAGCATGAAAGCAAACTTATCACTTTTGAGCAAAAAATTCCTAGCCAAAATTTTAACTAGAATAAAAACCTGTTTAATCTGGATACGCTGCAAGCTACGGCAGCTGAGAAATCAAATCAGGCAGAACGAGCTAAGCCCAGTGCTACAGGCTCAGAGGAATCCTCAGAAGCAAAGCAAAGTACACTCATCAAGGACCAAAGGAGCTGTGTGGGAGTCATTTTAAAACGCCACTCATGCTGTGAAGGCCCAAGTTCATTTCAGTGGGCTGAGTGAATTGATTATCATGCCTCCTCCCCCCGTTCCCTTACACTCCATGTTCCAGAAGCCCTTCTGAATCAGTAAACAGAAGCCCTCTTAAGAACACAATGACGTCATTACTCAAGCACCTGTTCATCTAACTGCCTTGGATTACAGGCTTGCCACAAGATGCTTGCATTTTATGGAAGAAGAGCGAATGCTGCCAGCTAAAGCTACTTAGTTCTCTGTAAGAGGACCTTAAGTTCATCAAAGACTTTAAATAGACCCTGCTTATGATTCTCTACCCCCACAATTCACCCGTTCTGGCTGGAGCTTGGTACTTACCTATGGTTACCTAACAGCAAGCCAATCAAGATTCGCTTAAGGTTGTTCTCAGTGCGTTCAGCCATGGTCGTTCATCTTTTGCTCCTTTTTTCTTATATATATGAGACGTTTTTTGAAATGTGATGTTTTTAGAAATATTTACACAAAAGGCCTGTATTTGAAAAACAGCACAAATGAAAGGTTACCTTCTGGCTTGAAATAAGTTTACATATTTCCAGACATGTGGACTGTTTTTACAACATTTGTGCATCCTATAAATACATTCTTTAAACACCCCCAGAGGGCTCTATCTAAAATGTGTCCTAAATTTGTAATTTGACAACTTGCTTGTACAAAGTCTTTGTTATAAGATAATGGACAAAATTTGTCATTCTGTGAAGCAAACAATGTGTTCAGTTTCAGTCTTAATGGTAGACTGTGACAGTGTCAATACATATTTTCTTGTTTGAAATAAAGCATTATAATATCAGTGTCATTTGTGTAAGTATTAATCCAAAGTGAGCCTGTATGACACAGCTACCCAGTGCATACAGTATTTCTGTAAAGGCTGTTGCAGGTAAGAAACAGCTTTCCCTTTGCTAACCCTTGGCTTTCGTATGCTAACGTGACCTCTTGAAGACACAGAGCCTTAATTACGTCACCTAACCTGATTGAGTGAATTCCAGCCTTCAGGGCTGGCCATCCTTGAGTTTTACATATTTGTAAGTGGCTAATTAAAACAATAGCCCAAAATCCGTATTCTGTAACAAAACATGAACTCAAGGACTAAGAAAACCTGGTGTTCATGTATTTAACAAATTTTTTCTCTATATGATTCATAATTCTCTGTGAAATTATGTAATTGATGATTCTTCTGACCTTGAAAATGCATGTACGTTACAGCATTCATGCCAAAATCAGACAATGACAGTGCTCTTTGACGTGTTAATAGTTCTACACAGACAATACACTATTTAAAGGATGGGGGTTGTTGAATACTGTCACAAAAGTGCATCCGTTGAAAATAATTTATTCGGAGAGCAGTAAATCTCTGGGGGCTGTTTCCTGAGAATCATTGTCTAGCTGAAGGAGTGATGGTGCTTTTCCATTAGCACAATTTTGCCATGCTGTGCCATGCTAAGATGGAGAAACTTTCCCCTGCACTGTCATCCATAGTACCACAGAGCCAGCCCTGGCAGAGCCCGTGTAGGCAAATGTTAGGGGCACCGTCTGTCCATAGGGGCGCCACTGGGTATGAACACAATGATTTGTGGTGAAATTGGTTGCACAAGCACAAGCTAAAATCTTGCCTAGCATAATAAATTGGTCAGGACTGGCTCTGCAGTACCATGTCAGATTGGTCCAGATCTGTAGCAACGCCAAAGCATGCTGAACTCCGCCCTCAACCAAGCTCAACTATGTCACAGTGACATGATTGGTTTGGGTGTTTCTTTACCAAAGGGCAGGGAGCACGTTTAATTTTTAAGTGTAGTTTTTTGTTTTGTTTTACATTCAATTCCAGATGGAAGGTGTTCAACAGGGGTGTGGTGTAACAGCACAAGTTTATTAGGAGCATGCATGAATATTTAGGTGGAGTGCAAGAAGTGAGGCAGAGTGGCTGCTAATAGTGCTGTTCAATCAAGATAGCTGCCAATGTTTTATCGTGGTTTTACTAAGGGAAGTCAGAAACAAAAACGTTCTGAGGAGTTCTTTAAAGTAGCATATGTACGGTAAAACCATGCTGATACATATTGTTTTACCAGCAAAAAATAAATAAAATATGCCATTACAGAAATGATCAGCAGAAGTGCAAGTAACACTGCAAACTCAATGTTGATAAGCTATGGTGTCCAGCTATCTGTCTTTGTGGCTGGTAAGTAATTCCATGTCACCAATTAAGCAATGCCTTTTTCATGCCATGCCTGAAAATGAAGACCAAAAGATATGGGTAACAGGTCTCTTCTACATGAGAATGAAGACCACAACAGAGGGGTAACAGGTCTCTTCTACATGACAATGAAGATCACCACAGAGGGGTAACAGGTCTCTTCTACATGAGAATGAAGACCACAACAGAGGGGTAACAGGCTTCAGTTATCTCAGAATGAAAATCACAACAGAAGAGTAACAGGCCTCTGTTACCTGAGAATGAGAGTCCCACAGTAGGAGGGGTGGATCTTGGCGCATAGGTCCTCTAGTGCCAGGCGCTCCCCAGCTGTGATGTCATAGCTGCTCCGTGGTACGCTGACCAGCCAGCTGTAGTCCACGCCGGTCTTGAGGCGGCGGTACTCGTTGTCGCGCTCACGCTGCTGCCTCTCGGCCTCCTTCATCTGCCAGCTCAGCTCCAGCATCAGGGTGTCTGTCACCACATCAGCTGGACTCCTCTGTGGCCACCGCTGACATGGTTCGTTCCACCCAAACCACGAAGCCATGGCTGCTTCGCCGCTTCACACTCAGACCTGAAATGGGAGAGGGAACGGTACGTGAGGGGTGGGGGGGTGGTCAGAACTGGGTTATCCACTATCCAGGAAGAGCAGGGCACATTAAGGTGAAGTACACATAGTACAGGGCTCTAAGGAAAAGTAGGGATTATTATCGAATATGTATCTTATAAAACATAGCTAAAATTACAAGAAAGGAAAAAAAAACTAAATGCATTTTGTTGCCGCTTAAAGCTAACTGAAAACATAGCCAATTTTTGTCATTTAAGTATGAAGACTTTCCTCACCTTTATTAACTTTATTTGTAAAATATACATATTTCACCTCTTATATACTGTAGGCTATTTCATTATATTTGCACTTAGGTGTTACGCAAGTGTACATTATACATAACCCCAAGCATTAAGTGTAGGCCTGTTGTTTCTGTTGGGTGTGTGGTGGTTAGTATATTAACAGTGTTGCACATTTGCAGTCACATCCTGGGTCCTGTCCTCTCTAGTGTACCGTATTTCTGTCTTTCCCTGTCCTATCTATTTTTGTGAATTCTATGCTTGTATCGCATTCTGGTTTTCACCCTCCTTTTCTGCTAAGTGTTTGCACCTGTTTGTATCTCTATTTAACCCTTGCTTTTCTTCCATCTCTGCTGGCTATTGTAGATGGTTGGTTGTTAGCTGTGCTGTCTGCATTCTAGTGTTTCCCCCCCATCTCTTGTTATTGTTGTTATATCGCCTGTGCAAGATTACCCAGCCTTGTGTGTGCCACCCCTTCTGAATAAACCCTCCCTTCTGCACTTAGAATTGCCTCTAGTAGTTTTGAGTTTCGGGCAAGCCAAAATGTCACACACAAAAAAAGTATATATATATAAACTTGGGAAAAGTGATTATTACCAGCTTCTCATCTAAAGCCATAATACAAGAACAGAAAGTCTATCACAGTTACTCATCAGTATTGTGGCTGTCTCTGTTCATAACCATAATTTTTCAGTAAAAAAAATTCAGATAAAGTGATTGTCTGTTGATGACAACCATATTTGTAAAGTGACTACAAACAGCCCAGCCATGGTACAATCCAAATCTTTGCTTGTTCAGTTACCAATGGAGAAAAAACACATTTAGACTAAACTGTTATCATAACTTATGTGCTTGGAATGAGTTAGTAACCGAGTTATTCATCTGCTTTATTGTGTAATGACTTTCAATGTTATTTTCCATATCGTCTTTACAAGGGCTTACTCAGAGACACCCACAACATTCAGCCTACCAGACTCCAAATGTCAGATAATATATAGTATACTGTATACTATATACTATTATACCCATAGCCTTTCTAAAATTTTAAATATTGTCTATAACTTGATTAAAAATTAAGTTAACAGTATTTAGGAATTACTTGAAATATTACCTTTATTATGGGACATACCATAATTTAGTTTTATGGTGCTTGATAATTCTAGACTAAAAAAAAAAATCTCCCAAAATATAAATTCGTTCTGCATTCCAATTTCATTATTCTCTAAATGGTCTCCCTTTTAAAATTCTTGGATGAACCTTAATGTTACACACCGTTACAGACCCCAGTTTTACCCTTTAACATCCACAACTCACTTTGTTAGAACCGACTCGGCACAATAAAACACGGGTTTGTAAGGAGGACGATTTTAGCCTACCTGGTCTGGCCTTTCACCGCGCTGCACTGACCACTTTAAACTGAGTAACAGTCCCGGTGCGGAGCGGAAAGCTGCAGTTGTACCAGGCGTTGAGTTATATGTATGTTATATCTATGAGGTGGCTCCGTCGCTTCTCCCCCGGGGTTTCCTTGGCCCGGGGCGCTAGGCTGCTCTCTCTTAGCAAGAACCGATGAGCCCAAACCTGCCTTCAGCCGCTCCTAGAGGACTGGTGCGCTCTCAGGGGACCTCAACGGATCACAGCCTGATGAAGCCTTAGCTCCCCGATAATGATTTACGGTTGCCATAGCAATGATTCTAAGCCTATTTGGTCACAATAAGCTTTAAGCACGAGGGAGAGGGAGGGGTGACGCGCACGGGAGGGGGGGGGGGCACAGTGAACAGGCTATGCG
>JABJVR010031958.1:0-34474 GCA_025773905.1 Chitala chitala
AATACACCATGTCACAAAGCTCAAATCATCTCAGATTGGTTTCTTGAACATGACAATGAGTTCACTTTACTCAAATGACCTCCACGGTCACCAGATCTCAATCCAATAGAGCATCTTTGGGATGTGGTGGAACGGGAGATTCTCATCATGGATGTGCAGTCGACAAATCTGCAGCAACTGCGTGATGCTATCATGTCAATATGGACCAAAATCTCTGAGGACTGTTTCCAACACCTTGTTGAATCTATGCCACGAAGAATTAAAGCAATTCTGAAGGCAAAAGGGGGTCCAACCCGGTATTAGCAAGGTGTAACTAATAAAGTGGCCAGTGAGTGTAGTGAGACAATGCATAATAGAAAGTCTCTAGATGATCCATAGTCCCATCAAAAAAAGCAGACAAAGGAAACTTCGTAGGTCTCCCCTTTGCTATACCTCTTTGCATGGCTATTTATTCTGTAATATTTTGGGAAGCAAGGCTAGTAAAGTGAGTTCTAGTCGCAGAAAGGAAGGTTTATTAAGGGCACTGAACACAATTACAATATCTATGAAGATTCTTAGTTGTCCAGGTGAGGTTATCTGGAAGTTTAATCATGTCAACTGGACTTCTTTCTCCTTTATGCAGAAATGTTTCACCTTTTACCAAAAGGCTTCTTCAGTCTGATGGAAGTGGGGAAGATTCTATCACTATATACCTATCAGGGTAGCAGGCCACACCCATTCCTGAATAGACTCATTAGTGTAAGAAAGGTGAGGTTAGAGTTGTAAAGAATAGGGGGTGGTTACGTATGACGACCAATGACTGAATAAAGGGGGGTATTTGTTAGGTATGGCTCTCCTGATGGATATGTGAAAAGGTATTGATCTTCCTTGGGATGGATGAAATAGCAGCATGAAAAATATGAGACAGGTTGTGTCTCGGTCCTCCTCCTCTGTTTAATGAAAGGTTCTCCATTTGTACATAGATGGCTTCTTTCACTCTCTCAAACCATCTATCCTCTCTGTCTAAAATGTGAACAGTCTCATCCTCAAATGTGTGTCCTTTGTCTTTCAGATGGAGGTAGACTGCCGATTCTGGTCCCGATGAGTTGCTCCTTCTATGTTGGTACATGCATTTGTGTAGTGGTTGTTTCGTTTCTCTAATGTAGAGCTCCGAACATTCTTCATTGCATTGGACAGCATGTATTATATTGCTCCTCTTCTGTTTAGGTGTCTTGTCTTTAGGGTGGACGAGTCTCTGTCTTAGTGTGTTAGAGGGTTTGAAATGCACCGGTATTTGGTGTATTCCAAAAATCCTCAATGGGAAAACAGGCATAACCCAGGCTCTGGGGCTAACCAGGAACATCTACTACAACATTATAACCAACAGGGAACTGAAACAAGAGGAGAGCTTAAAAAGGGAACACAAGGAAATAAGCAACAATTGGGAACACTAATAGAAAATAACTCACAGGAGGAATGAAGAAAAAAGCCTAGAAAGGTACAGAAAGTGGGGAAAAGGCATCCTAGTGGACAGCTAATGGAATGATAGGTGCAAGTGACAACTTTTCATTTTCCTTTTATAAATTTTCAAAATAAAATGAAAATGGATCTGATCACATATATTAAAAACCAAATTACAGACATTAAAAAATTAACTCAATTTCTCAGCATTACAAATTCAGACTGAATCAGCATTTTGATTAATAAAATTAAATGAATCCATCCATCTATCCATCCTTTACCCAAGCCATTATCCTGTACAGGGTCAGGGGTCAGTCAGTCTAGGGTGCAAGACAGAGGACACCCCAAACAGGGAACCAACCCATCAGAGGTCAAAAAGAAATTAATAATTTCATAACTTAATTTAATAACTAACCCCCACACCCCAACATCTCATGCAGAGATGTTCAGAAATCTTTACAGAAATATTAAAAAGATATCAATAACATCCATAGATAGATAGATAGATAGATATGACTCTATTGTCATTCTAAAGCAATACAAGTGGTGTACAGCAGAATGAAATTGCATTTACCTGCCTCACACAGACAATACAATGTTACATTTACTCTGCATTAAACAAACTAAGGAAAGGGAATCAGGTTTATGGCCAAATGTTTTTCACATACAAGGAATTTGTTCTCTGCATTTAACCCATCCCCCTGGGGGGAGCAGTATTAAAGCGCTATGAAAAAATGAAAAACTGTAAAATGTTATAGTGTATTATAAATAAATTTATTATATTTATTGCAAGTGGAAAAGATGTGTTGCACATATGAGAATTTTCTATTGCACACAGTATGTATAGTTATATTGGTCATTGTATAAATGTGAGAGCCCGATTAGACAGATTAGGAGTCTGATGGATTGGCGGAACAGCCTGGCAGTTCTGCATTGGATGGAGTGGCACCTCCTGCTGAAGGGAAGGAGGTTAAACATTCCATGGTGGGAATGATTGGGGCCCTTAACAGCCCTATTTGCTTTCTTCAGACACCTCTTTTTGTAAATGTCCTGGATAGGGAAAAGAGGAGAACTAATGATCTTTACAGCTGCCCTCACCACTCTCTCCAGGGACTTATGGTCGGAGGCACTGCAGCTCTCATACCATATAGAGATGCAGCCAGTCAGCACTGATTGTACTGTGCCTCTCTAGAAGTGGAGATGATTGAAAGTGCATGTGCTGCTGAGATGTTTTCACTAGGGAGCAGATGTTTCATGTCCATGTAAAGTCATCTGTCAGGTGCACACCCACCTTTGTACTGCTAAAGGACTCTACATTGGTAAAATAGTTGTGCAGAGCGTTATTCACAGTTATCCACAAAGATATCAGCAATGCCGTGATAGCTGGTCTGCATACATATTCACAGCACATACATGCTTTATGTATCACATAATTTTTTACTTTACTAAACTCATTAAAAAACTAATTTTTACTGCTTTACTCATGCAATAACCTGTTAGAATGTGTTAACTTGAAAAAAATACTTCAAATCTTAAAAATGTATGAATACCATTCAGGGAGGAATGGGTAGTCAATTCCCAAAAGGCTCAGAACTTACACTAGAGGGACAACCCAGACTTGAACTCATGACCTCACAGCCCATACAGAGTTACCAAACAAGACAATTAGCCTGCTGAGCTAAAGTCCTATGTCTCGCACATGGGGGACTAATTGCATTCTTGTCCTTAGTACCGGGGGGATTCACGCAGCAACACACATCTGTAACACTGTCATATATACTTAAAAAATTTACACATTTAAAGATAGCAGCACAGTGGTTAGCACCATCATCTTGCACCTTTGGTCCTGGGGCTCAATTCCCACTTCAGGTGTGTGTGTGTGGAGTTTGCGTGTTCTCCTTGTGCTTGCTGGGTTCTCTGGTTTTACATTTTATTTATTTAGCAGATGCCTTTGTCCAAAGCGACTTAAAAGGATAATAGTACACGTGCATGTCACAAACGAGGTCAAACAGTATTAGAGAATCTACTAACAGTAAATGCTGTCCTATCATCACAGTGCACCCGACTAAATCTGGCAATTGTCACACGTCATTCAAGTAAAGCATAAGCAATAGAAACTGAATCAATTAGACAAACGTTTTCAAGCAAGCGGCCAACTCCATTGCTAACTAAACAAATAACATCATGGAAAGATTCATGTTTCCATGGTTTTCTCCTATGAACCAAAGACATGTAGATTAGGTTGATTTGTGTCCAAATTGCACAGTATGTGTGTGTGTGTGTCCTGCCCTGCACCCTATCTGTCCTGGGATGGGCTCCAGGCTTCCCTTAACTGGATGCAGCGGTATAGAAAATGACTAACTTTAAAAGGTCTCAGGACACACTCCTGACACACATAATTGCAATAAAAACATGTTTTTGAATAATTGATACTCATATGCAAAATCAACAACACCCCACATTTTTATTATTCTTGTATCTCTTGAACAATCACTTTCAAAATGAAACCAAGAAGTAAAAACCCTGAAACCCCAGAAGTTTAAAAAACAAATACAAAATAAATATAAATGGACTAAAAAACACTGGCCATGTCAACAGGACAATTACTAATTTTCAGTGCAATTCCTTTGTAATGTCACATATACAAGAACATACACATCCATCTTCATCTTATTGTAAAAAAGCAAGGAAAAACTATTCCCTGAAATTAAACACAATTTAACCAGAATCCCTAAAAGCAGACCTTGGAATCACAGCAGCATCATGGAGGACCTGCTGCAAGAAGTGTGTGAGAAGGAAAAAGTATCAGCAGAGTGGAAGACAGGACACATTATCAAGCTTCCCAGGAAAGGAGACTGTAGCAACTGCCAGAACTGCAGAGGAACCCAGCTTCTGTTCCCTGGTTGCATCTTTTCCTTTTTTATTTTAAAATGCAAACTTTATGGAAAGTCACACTCAATTTTTGCAAAAGACAAAAAATAAAATGTAAGATTTCATTTTTAATATCTTATTTTTGTGTTTTTTTCCCATGCATTCCTCATGTACAGCATCACATCTTTTCCTTGCAGAAACTATATTTTTTTCCCAGAATCCTTCTCCCCATCCCTTGAATAGTGTATGTTCAAATCTTGGTGTCATTCCACTTATTAGTTAGAGGTACAGAAAGTTCTTAGTAGTGAAACTTTAATTATAACCACCATGTGTACGTACGTACGTATATACATATCCACACACACACAGATGGACAGAACTATTAACAGTGCTGTTTTTCCTAATTTCAAAGCAGGGTTATAATCATGACTTTCCTCAGATCTGTATATCTTAACCAACCTCTCCTCGATCATCTGTACTTTACTGCCACCAAGAGGTAGATTTTAAGAATTTAAGTTAACTACCTTGTTAGCATAAGAAATATATCCGAGCGTCATTTACAACACGTGTCAGGGCACCAGTCACATTAACGAGGTCATTAATGTGTTGACATACATGTTATATAACTAAGTAGGCTGTATTTGTGAAACACATCTTTTCGGTTTTATAGTTTTTTTTTTCCAATTTACTGCCAAATTTGAACTCATTATAAACAAAACAGTATCTAAATTGGTAGTGCAATTTCTGCGCATCTCCAGGGTCATGGGTGGCCACCGGCACCAGCTGTAAAGCATGTATTTGCTGGCCTTAAAACCCTTATTCATGTGTATTTGTACCCTATTCAGGATGTCCCCTGCCCTGTGCCTTAAACTCCCTGGGGTTAGCTCCAGGCCACCCAGGACCGTGGACATAACAAGAGGATGGGTGATAGGAATACCAAAAAACTAAACTCAGTTTTTATGTATTATAATTATTTAACTATTTGCCTATTTTACCAGTTAAATCCACTGAGATGAAAAAGCTTGAATTTCTTGGATAAACACAGTTACAATTAAGATACCACAAATTTACAATCTAACAATATCTTTTGAAGTGAAACAAAAATATAAATTACCATTTAAAATTCACAACAGATTTTTAAAAATCCTAAAAGTGACAATCAAATGATGAGATATAGAGACGATTTAGTCTAGATTTAAATGTACCTAAAGGAACCCAGTGGTGGAAAGAGTACTGAAAATTTGTACTTAAGTACTGTTATATTGCTGAAATAATCCCCAATTACATGCAAAAGTAGTGGTGTTTAAACAGTAATTAAAATTTTATTTCTTTTCTCAAAAACTGCTGAGTACTAGTTATTTTTTAGCCTTTGATACTTAATGAATTCTCAATAACCATTAAATTGGAGATGTGTGTAGAAAATAGCTACTTTCAACAAAATGCATTTCTACCTTTGTGGTAATCATGTTTATGGCCCAGTATGTTTATCACATACATGGAATTTTTTCTCTGCCCAACCCCATGGGAAGAAGCAGTTAGTCTTGCATCAAGAATGAACATGGTGGCTCGGCTCTGCCCTGAACCAGTAGATTTCCGCATCCCAGAGTGCCATCATTTGTTAATGCCACCCTTGAAGGAAACAGTGATTGAACTCAATAATTTGAAATGGTAGCGATTTTAGCTCCCAGTCCTTCAAAATATTACATATGGAGTTATTATCAAACTATTTTCTGGTAGGTTTTTCCTCTTGACCCTGTCAACCTTTGAATGATTTCTGAAACCATGACCAATAATATGATGCATATTTTATGTTAATAGAAAACCGAAAGATAATTCTTAAAGACTCGTTAAAGTTATTTACAGATTACACACGTCTTCCTCCAAAGCCTTCTTCTACACATAACGCCACAGGACCAGAACGAGCAAAGTCTCATATAGTTTTGGACTTATAGGTTTTTGCTTACATAGCATTCAGCGATCGAATTATTATAATCACCCGTTTGAATCTGCACTTTGTTGTTAGATTCTTAGCGACTGGCTGTCATCCGGAAATTAAAAATTAATATGGCGTTGCATGGCAATTCGAAACATAAAACGTTTCGCTGTCAACTGTTTTATTAGTGTTACCCCGCTAATTGGAGTGGTGCGGGGACACGTGGTGTGCCCGGGCTGCACCGCAGCCGCTCCCGTCCTGCGATTCTGCCTTCCGCCTTTGAGCTGTGATGGCGTTGCGTGTCCCGCTGCGCCGTGCGTCCCTTTCTGTCCTATTTCTTCATAGTTTGTGGACAATATGCATTGTTTTGGACGCTGCTTTTGGAGAGAGGACGCGGGTGTTTGTTACCGTGGTAAGGCGTGTTGCTATTTTCATTAACCTACTTAAAGTAGTTTCGATCATTTGATGACAGACGTTGCATTTGCCCGCATGTAACAACTGCGTTATAATTAATCGCATCCCACCAGCAAACGGGGAACGTTCGCCGCAACGGTACGGGGACGTTCTTAAGACGTTAGTGAACGCTTTGGGAACGCTCGCTGTTTGCTGGCATGTTATCTTATGGTAAATGTGTCTGTGTAATGGTGATTGCGTGCAGTTGAATACCTAGCAGCGGATTACGTTGGACTACATTTTCGGTGTTTTTTGTGCTAGCCGTCGGTAGCTGTCTTGCTAAACTGAAACTAATTCCCCACATGTAGTGCGCCCTGGCCGACGCGGTTTAAAAGCCGATCGACTAGAAATGTTGCATTCAAGTAGAGGCAAGTTGTCAGTAATGCCTGCAGATGATTTATCGACTTATTCGTTGCAAACTTCCAAAACAGTAGGGGAACATTTTGCATGCTATACAAATAACCCAGAATCGCAAATTAATTATTTGTCATGCATGTCCTCTTACCCATTTCCTAGTGGGACTATTTAATCGTGTAAATTCCCGTCTCGCGTAGCGCTGGCGATTGAACTCGGCTAACTGAGTGGAAGTGGCCCCCGAGCTGTGACAGTTACTCTGTTAGAAAAATAAAATGGTAAACCATGATTTTAGTCTTGGATAACGATTAAAAGGTTGTCGGTTGAATAGAGCCACAGGCATTAGGCACGCAAGTGACGCATGTTGTTAAGGGCTTTGCAATGCACATGCAATGAAGTCAAGTATTGCATATCGAGCTTTGGCGGTGCACGTCCAAGTGCAGGTTGGTTGAAAGAAGAAGAAAGCTATTTTTATTTTGCAACAGGCTAATTTAGGAGGTAAAATTGTCCTCTGGCCAGAATTGACAATGTCCAGGATATAGATAATCCAGACTCTATCAGGTGATATTCTTGTTTATGCATTCTCTCTCTCTAGGTGTTTCGACATGGTGACCGCTCACCTATCAGAGCATACCCAAATGACCCTTACAAAGAAAGTGTCTGGCCTCAAGGCTTTGGACAGCTGTCTCAGGTGTGTCCACAGATTAGCCCGATTTACACTCTTTAATGAACCAGTCTTACATAAATTGAACTGTGGTCATGTCTCTAGGAAGGGATGAAACAGCACTTTCTGTTGGGACAGAGGTTCAGACAACGCTACCAAGGTCTTCTCAGTTCGTCCTACAACAGACACGAGGTGCACTTTTAAATATTTTCAATCGCTATCTTATTTGAAATGGGAGCTCACATTGTGATTTACATAAGTACACAATAAAAGCTCTAGTTTGCTTACCAGGAAATGCCTTTTTCTTAAAATTTCACTTTTGTGCTGTAGATTGTGGTGCGGAGCACAGACTGCGATCGCACGTTGATGAGTGCAGAGGCGAACCTGGCAGGGCTGTATCCACCTAACGGCTCTCAGGTGTTTAACCCTGACCTGAGGTGGCAGCCCATTCCTGTCCACACAGTGCCTCAAGCAGAAGACAGGGTTGGTATGGGTCTCGGGGCTGGGACTGTACATGTTCCCCTGTGACAACTGAATGTTGTGCATTACTTTGGGTGAAGTAGCCTGTGAAATTGCAGTATGTGTCTTTTGTACATTTTCCATGTGCTCAGTCTTGGATTTATGGACTATATTTACATAGGACTGAAATCTTTGAGAGGGCGATGAAAGGAAAAAGTAAGCGGTGATAAGTATTGTTAGATAATGGGGGTATTTGCTTCATGCATGGTTAGTTTTAATTGTTAAATCTGCCTTAAATTTTGTGCAGACAGATCCTTTTCTCAAACTTGCACACTAGTCATAATTTACTTTCAAAATGGCTGTTTCCGCTTGCCTTGTTTGTGAAGGGAAAAACTTAATGTAACGGGTACCTTCTGTTACTGTTTTCAGACAAAAAGATTAATGACCACCAGGGTTGGAGAAATGTAATGTGCCCTCCATGATAATATAAATTATTTTGTAAAGATGTTGGAATGTTTCAGTTGGGGAACAAAATGCTTAGGAAAGTGGGTTGTGGGTTAATGTTGTTTTGACATTTGACCACAGTAAACTGTTAGGCTTTACCATAACTTGACTAGGCAATTTGTCGCATCACGATGCGTATCGTAATTGTTATTCTTGATGGTGCAGCTGTCATTACAGTACAATATTACTCGCTATCAAATTTTGAAATGAATAATTAGTGACACAAATGTCTTTACAGATTGTTTGTAGAATTCAAACCCCATCTTGACAGGTCCTCTTGTGGATAAGGACTTTACTCTGAAGCAGTGTTTTAATTTGCCAAATATTCTGCCTTCCAAGAGCATTTAATGAGCTGTTTAACTTCATTCATGCCAAATGGGGATTAATATGTTAAGATTTAGGCCTCTTGGTGTCCTGGCAACCTCTTTATTTATTTATTTATTTATTTTGCTATATTATTTATGACCACTTATTCTTTACAGCAGGTTTAACTGAAATGGTCAAATGTGGGAAGTCCCCCCCACATTGTATTTCCCTGTTAAGCCTTTCATATTATAAAACTGTTAACATTTATTTGAATGACTGCAAGTGAAATTGTAGATTAACACACTCTTCTAGCCACATAAGTGTTTCCTCTACTAACTTCTGTTTCACAGAGTCATGTTGTGTTTGTGTCTAAGCAAACTGCAGGGCGGGGTCTGGGCTGGGAGTGGCTCTGCCCCAGTCCTAACCACACTTGGCAAATACTGCTCAGAAAAAGGTGTTCAGGACTTTAAATAGACTTGTAAAAGCAGAGGGAGTGCATATGATGGCGTGTGAAAATATTTTGCAGCGTTACTTTCATTTAGTGAAACAGAACTATGTTGTTTAGTTGTATGTCTGCTAAATTTGTAGGTATGTCCCAAAACACCTTTTTTGTTTCAAAGGGTCTGTATCTATAACTGGCACAATGAAGATGTGCAGTGTTAATGGTAAATGACTTTAACATGAGCTTTAAAAAAAAGTAAAACCATCTGCAGTAAATCGGTTTAAAAGCACTATCGCTGACCACTGTGCCTTAACAGAAACACAACTGTGCACATTAGAAGTTTTTGAGATGGAGTTTGCCTTATCTGCATTAAGTCTAGATGGATTATATTTATTTATGTAATATGAATTTATTCTTATAATGGTAGAGTGGCATTGTGTTTTGGTATGTGTGCTGAATTTAAAGATGCATCCCAAGACCTTCTCTTATTTCTGACTTGCCCTTCCAAGTCATGCTGTATTTTCTGACCAGCCAAAACAAAGTTAATGTGCAAGTTGTAACATTTTGTTAAATGATTCAGTGGCATATACAATGTAATGTTTTAATAAAGTACAGCGTAACACCTAACTTAATTGAACTGTACTGTTACCAAAACATACAGCTTGCATTCCAGAAGCAGAAGCACCCTAGCCAGTCACACCAAGACTCCAGCGTAGTTTGGGCCCCCCTCCCCCCTTTCAGTCTATGCGGATGCAAACCTGACATTATGCTGCAAGTATTGTAGTCACTTACTTGGACTGCTATACTGTATTATTTAACAATGTTCAGCTCCCATGTGCTCTGTAAAACTTCCTGTGTGTGACCACTTCTGTTTGGTTCATCTGGTCCGGCGCTATGGCATGTGGTTGAATAACTGTTTGTATGTGACTAAACTTGAATATGTTGTGTTGTGTCCAGATCTGGGAAGAAACATGAGTAAAATCTGTCTTGCAGCTTCTCTCGTTCCCTCTGCCTAACTGCTCTCGCTACGAGGCCTTGCTCAACGAAACGAGACACTCTGATGTCTTCCGCAACATGACTGTTGTTTACAAAGTGAGTGACCCTGTCACAGTGTCCCAAAATTAAACCAAGCAATGTGCCACTTGGTATCTGTCCCATAACATGTGGGCATTACTTTCCAAATGCCGGTTCTGTCAGGATTTCTTGGAAATGGTGAGGAACGACACAGGCCTGAAAGATGCCACCCTGGAGTCTGTGTGGAGTGTTCATGACACCTTGTTTTGCGAGGTAAGGCTGCTGTGGGAGCAGGACATGTGTAGACATTGGAAGGTGTGTTGGGTGTGTGGCCCAGTATTGATTTGCTGTGCCGCAGAATCTTGGGTTCGAATTTTAACAGTCACCTAGATTTGGCAGTGAATTAACTTATACTAATGACAGAACAAGAATGTGTTTTTTTTTTTTTTTTTTTTATCCCCCCCTTCGAATGTGACTTGTCAAAGGAGCACAGTCTAACTCAAAATACATGCTGAGGTGTGCACCTTGAGGTTTGGATCTGTACACCATGGAGTGCATGTTACTGCCCGTGTGTGGCACTGTATATCACAGCCGGTGTGCCGCGGCTCACGTGCAGTAATTGGGACTGATCAATGATTAACAGTGGGAGTAACTTTTTAAAAATATTTCTTATTTTGATTTGACTCCAACCTTAAGATTATAATCTTAATCATTTTAAATGGTTGACCCAAGCCATGAAATTGTTTGAAATGTTCTTTTTTTCTGAAATTGTATTATTGTGAAATACCACAGATTAGTGTGGTAGTTTAATGACTTGTCAGCTTTTATTTGCATTTGCAGGGTTTGACTTTTATGCCTAGAAACATGTTGAATGTTCATAGTCTTGAAACAATATGGAAATGTTTAGTGATTTTGACAGTTTTGACTGCCGTTTAATCTTGTGGTAATAAAAAATATGTAGCATTGGTTCACACAAGCAAATATTGCCACTTCATCAGTGACCAAACTCAGATATGAACATAACTTTAAATGCATCTCTTCCTTACTCTACTTTTTGGTTGTGTGTCTGCTGATTCCCCAAAGGAAGTTGTGAAACAGTGCACATCAGCTGATAGTGGTCATTTATTTCAGCTGACTTGTTTCATCAAAACTTCCTAAAACATCAGTCCTAATATGAAAGCGACAATTGCTAATGCTGCAGAATAACATGTGAAGAAACCTAGCTGTGACCCAGGTGTTTGCCTTGATGTACATTTTGAGTTTTGCCAAGGTTAATGGGGGAGGTTCTGGATGCAGGCTGAATACAGAATACCACAACCTACACAGCATATCAGGCACGATTACTCTTCTAAAAGCAAAAGACCCAAATTTCCATGTCTGGGAACCAGACTTCATGATGTATACAGTAATCAGATTGGACTTGCTTGCACACAAATTTCGGTACACAGTGAAGAATAGATGACATGATGTTGGAGAACATAAGAATAGTAACTTCCTTTGCATGGTTTTGAGTTGCTTTGTGTGAACTGTTTCTTAATAGAAGTCACATAACATGATACTCCCTGAATGGGCCACGCCAGATGTCATGGACAAATTGAGAACGCTCAAAGACTTCAGCTTTAATGTGATGTTTGGAATATACAAACAGCAGGAAAAATGTCGACTCCAAGGAGGTAGGCATGTGTTGTTGGTGGGGGGTGTTGGCAGGAAATATGCAACTAGTTGTAATAATAAGTGACTCTTAGCATGTCCAGGTTAAAATGTGTGTATTACTGTGATGAGGCATACTGATGACATGGTGTTTTGGTGAGTGATTGTGGAATTAAACTGTAAATTGTTGTTCATTTGGACCATAATTTAGATTTGTTATTTTAGTATTGAATGCTGTGAGTGGATATTGTACATGGTAGTTTTGTGATATTGTGTACAGTTTTACATGGATAATAAGGGATGCTTGTTTCTGCTTTAGTCAATTGAAACTAGAGAAAGTTTTCACATGCTGGGCCTTTAAACCTAATAACAAGCTAAGCTCGATGGGAATGTGCTAATTTGATATGCGAAAGATAACTGATTTCAACCCATAGATGTTGAAGGTGTTCCTTTTTGGAACACAAATCTTGTGACTATTTGTCAAATTGATTTGTTGCAGAAGATGAGTTGGTATTTGGATTACCTAATCAGGGATTGGCAGCTGTTATGCAGATACACGTGTACCTCAAAATTCTATTTTGATCTTTGAAATTTATCTTAAGGGACCATGTTCCAGAATTGATTTGAACATGTCTTTCTGTCCTTACTGCACTCTCCTAGGTGTTCTGCTTGATCAAATTTTGAAGAACATTTCAGCACTGGCTGTTAATGGGTCCCAGAACCCCCTTAAAATGATGATGTACTCTGCGGTAAGACAAGCTTTCTGCTATTTGTCTTGAGTCTGACTTTAATCTTTGAATGT
Source organism: Chitala chitala (assembly GCA_025773905.1). Taxonomy (NCBI): domain Eukaryota; kingdom Metazoa; phylum Chordata; class Actinopteri; order Osteoglossiformes; family Notopteridae; genus Chitala; species Chitala chitala. The sequence continues at coordinate 12,893 of JABJVR010031958.1, forward strand.
GAAGTTGTTTTTCCACTGGCCCATCTGTAATATGATGCTTTTCGACTGCATTTTTACCTGTCTTATATTGTACTGTTTCAGACAGTCTCTGTTTTGGAGCAATCTCAAAGCGTGCTGGACTCTGCCCTCAGTCATGCTTGAGTGCGTCATAGTGAAGTGATTTGCTAGGGTGTTTTCTTTGGTGGACTGCAGGCACGATGCTGCGTGTTCAAGTTGGTGTAGTTTTTATTCTAAGGTCAGTTAAAGTTGGGAAGCATGGAATAGCTGGTATGTTGTAAGAGCACTATTTTAGGAGTGCACAGTACATTTGGGAAGAATGCAAGCAGCAACACAATACAGAGGTACAGGCGCTTGTAGTCAGTTGGTTGGAGGTGTAAGTGAGACGCGACTCGGGGTCTGCCAAGATACCCGAAACAAAATTAGCGTCCCCCATAACAATGCCAGTGTATATCTTTACATAACTTGTCAACCGAAGTTGAAATGCCACACAGTTCATGTTGAAAACTGTGCAGTCTTGTGTGTCCCCCATGCATCTCCCAGTATTGCATGTATTTGCACATCTACTCCAGATTTTTAAATAACTGATAACATGAGATTACTTTTTTGTGCCAGGTCTGGTATCAAAATTCTGTGCTAATGGACATTTGTATTACTGGTATGTTTATATACTTGGACAGATCTTGGTTAAAATTATTCCACTGTTTATATTAATTCATTGAGAGGGTAGTATCACAAGGGAATATGTTTTAGAGACCGATGAGGTTCCATTATAGTAGTTTGGTTATGCATTTTAATGCGTGCAAATGTTTTATCCCCTTCTAATGCATTTTTGTTGGGGAGGGGAGTTAGAACTTCCATATGGATTATTGCAAAATTATTAGTGTGTTAGAAATTTGAACATCAAGGAGGCCCAATTCTGGCATTCAATGTTCTGAACATTTTCCAGCCATCATTTAAAAAAGGATGTAGAAAAATGGAGACACAATCTGGTTGTTTCTTGCCGTGGTTAAATAAAACTAAAGTTCCTGTTACTTTGTTTCCTTCCAAAAACAGTAGAGCCATTGTAATGCTCATTGTAATGAACACTAGGTTCATGGTTTCATTGTTCTTTTGCTATTTACACACGACTCGAAACTGAAAACCAGTAAAATTGCATCATCGTATGCGGACAAGTCCCCTCACTCAGTCTCCGATGGAGGCTCTTTACTTCTTCAAAACAGCAGGTGTGTATTTTGAGTCATCGATGAGACATTTGAGGCATGTGAAGCACTTGTCTGAGGCACTGAACATATTGTGCTGCTAATTAATTGCAGAACAATCAGATTTGATTTGGCATATTTACTGCATCGGTATTTCCTGAAAAGTGAGCTTGTGGGAGTGGTTTTTTTGTAGCTCCAAATGTCCTGTATTTCTTAAGGTTCAATTAAATGGGTGTTTAAAGTATTTGTTCTGTTAGCAATTTCACACTCCTTTCTCAGTGTATATCAGAATTCCTTGTAAATGATTTACTTTCAGTTTAAGAATCAGGAAGATGTCGATTTCAGAAACCTTGAATTTGTAATGCATAATGGAATTCCCCCCTCCAAAGACAATTGTTATGTTTGCGTGCATTCCTCTTGTAACAAACTGAACAAGCGATGAACTTTAACTGGTCTGTTTACATGTTGCCTGCTTATAGACGTGTGTGTGTGTGTGTGTGTTTCAGCATGACACGACCTTAGTGGCATTACAGTCTGCTTTAAACGTGTTCAGTGGGAAACAGCCCCCCTACGCCTCCTGCCACATTTTTGAGCTGTTCAGGGAAGATGATGGGTAAGACGACTCAGTAGAAAGTCCAAGATGTACATTTAAAAAGCATCTTATCCTTAGTTTTTCAGTTTTACAACATTAATCGTGACATACTAGATATGTACTATACCTCTGTTATTGTAACGCCTTTAACCCCTTTAATTTAAATTTCGTGTGAGAAACATCATTCTGTGTTATTCTAGGTCTTTTTCACTCGCAATGTTCTACTGGAACAAGAACAGCACAGAGCCCAGCCCTCTGCAGCTACCAGAGTGTGTCCAATACTGCCCCCTACAGGACTTTATCCGTCTCACTAAACCGGTCATTCCAGTGAATTGGCAGGAGGAGTGTAAAGTGACTTCAAACACCCACAGTGGTGGTATGTTGGGTTTGGTATCCTATAATTAAAACTAAAATTTTAAAAAAGAGACTGTACTTTCGTTCTGCATCTAAAGATGGATTTTTCAGTTTTGAAATGATATTAAATATATTCCATAGGGTTTTTGTGTATAATAATGACTTTGTTATTGGCAATTTTTCTTTTTGTTCAGAATTGCTCTTTTGGCTGGTCATGTGTGGTGCCATACTCCTGATTCTGATTGGTCTGCTCCTTACCGCCCTGTGCATCCACAAGAACCGTTCCACTGGCTACACTCACATCATCAATGAGGGTGATGACCACTCCTGACAGTCACTTGCACTGCTAAGGAAGGTGGACCCATGGGACAGTGAGGAAGACCACTGACCGTTCCATTACAGATGGCATCAGGGACCAAAAATGGCTTCTTTAATTTTTATCTGATGTAATTGTTCAATGAAATTTGTTCAGACCTTGCACACTATAAATGTCATTCTAAGGCCAATGAGTTTAACTGCACACTTTAACCTTCAGATCTTGCTGAATCTATGGCACATGCCAGTCAAATTTTGATTTGTTTAAATTTGATGTCAGAGGCCTTTTTTGAACATTAGCTCCCATCTTAGTCTCTGATTAGATATACTCTTTCAGCAGCTCGTGCTAGGGGCTGCCACAGAAGATCATCCATCTTGCCCTGCACTCTACATCTTCCTCTGTCACACCAACCACCCACATGTTCTCCCTCACCACATCCATAAACCTCCTCCTTGGTCTTCCCCTTCTCCTCCTGCCTGGCGGCTCCGTCCTCAGTGTTCTTCTCCTGATATATCCCACATCCCTCCACTGCACATGCCCAAACCATCTCAATCTCTCCTCTCACTTTCTCTGAACCGTCCTACCTGCGCAGTCCCTGCGATGTACTCGTTTCTAATCCTGTGAAAAAATAAGGACAGTTTATATTTCATGAATCGGATCCCAGTTTAGTCTTTAAGGTGCTGACTTCTATTTTTGTGGTCATTTATAGTTTTGAAAGCCAATATGTTATGCTTAAGATGTTGCCTTTTATGTCCTTCATGCAAGCATTAAATTGGTAGGTTTTATGGGTGTCTGAAACTTGTTTATAAAGTAAATGTACACCACCAGCAGCTAACAGTCATGCTATTTGTGATACCATTCACTGCAGAATGACATTTTTACTTGTATACGCACGTGTGTAGAACACACAGGCACAGCACTGACATGTCGTAACATCAACTTGCATATTATTGGCCTCTAACGCCTTACTAATTAGAAGGGTTTGTAAATGTAGTTCTGTCATTTGTAATATTTGATAATTAAAATGGGATATGTATTTTTTTTCTTCCCTGGATGGTGCTGTGCACCACTTTGGTACTGAGGTTTCTGTATTAGGGTACGTAATATTCAGCACGGTGATGGGCTGTTGTGCACACGATCTGCAGACAGTGACTATAGTAGCTTTTGAGATGTGACTCCTCACCATTATATTTTTATACGGTACTTTGAAAGGTGTATCGGTTTGTAGTTTAACTAAAGCAGTGTGGAACAAAAGCATTTACCGAGTAGGGGGTTTTGTTTTGTGTTTTTAAAAAGGACTCGCTGGACGAATGTGTGTTTGGATGAAGTTATTACTATAGTCCCATTTTAACGCAAGTGCTGTTGTAGAAGTTTACAGTAAAGGCTGGCATGGGATAGCCCGTCTACATGAGCACCAGCAACGCTACTGTGATGTCAGTCAAACGTTGAAGGAAAAACTGGAATACAACATGAGTCAGGAAGCAGTCTAATTGGTTCTGAATATCCTTCCGTCCCTGCCCCCCCATCTCGTTTGGAGGTGTTGTGGGGTGGCGGGGGTGTTATGGGGCCATGCTTTGGAAGTTTCTTAATGGTGCCTTTACATTGGAAAAAGTACTGTCTATGTTGTTAGCATTGACTGAAACTCAGGCTTGGGCTGTTGGGTAGTAGAGCTATCCACTTGACCCACTCTAAGATTTTAAGGTTCACAACATCTTACAATGTTTTAAAAGAGAACTGAGTGTGGGTCTACATTGATGTGGAAGGCTTGATTGTTGCTGTGTGTATGACAGTACCACAGCAGGGAGTGTACAAGGTGAAACCAGGTAAACTTTTGGCTGTTTTGTACATGTCATGGGTTTTAGATCTGTTTCTTAATATAATCACTCAATGTAATTTTATAGAAGTGAAGTTTATTGTCAGATAGTTAGGTAAGGCCAAGTCAATCTGTAACAAGGGAATGTACAAAGGAATAAATATATTCTGGTGGAAAAAATGGCTTTGTAACTGTGTTGTGTAAACTGTATATTTAATCAGACCCTCCACCACACCATAATGTACTGAGTTATGACTGGAATTTTGGGTTTACATGCACTCTGAAATCTCTAGAATGTAAGTCCTCATGTAACGTGCATATGACCAAAAATATTCTCTAACGAAGTGCCCTTTCATTGTACTGTTCTTGTCATATTGACATGGCTCAAACATTAACTACAATGGAATGTGAACACAGATTTTTTTTTTGGCAGATTCTGTTCATAAGGTAATATCTCCCCTCCAGTCAAATTTCTACAAAAAAAGGCTTGAACAGTTAAACATATGACCTTTTTTGCTTTGTACTTGCCATCCTTTGAAACTAACTAAACTGAGCTCACTTGAATTTAATGCAGATTGCTTAATAAAAGTATGTATATTGCACAGTTCTGTTGGAAAAGGGCATTGCTTCTCGCTACTTGTCTTTCCATTTTCCCATTTCTTTGGCTTTTCTTGTGCTCTGCGGTGACTCCACGGTGATCTTTTTCCTGCCCGTCTCAGACTTTCCCGCGTTTCCAGCTGCACTGCCGTGGGGGCGATCTTTGGGCATGGGAGAGACGCTCTCGTCCTTTGTTAGTTTTTCACGTCCGTTAACCACGTCCTCCTGGGCCCATATAATGATGTGATACCCTACAATGCATCCATAGTGAGAACTTCACAATTTTACTTTATACAGTGAATGCAGAGTAATAAATTTTCACTAATAATGACTATGTATGTATAAGAAATTACTAGGATAAAGTAAATGGGCCTTCAGTCAGTCACACACACACACACACACTATATAGTGACTTAAGGGTCTGTTTAGATTATCCTAGTAATGTCTTAGCATTATAATAGAAATGACAGGAGTATTTCTTACCCATTCCAGATCCTAGTACATTGCCCATGAAGTTGAATTTGTTGATCTGTAAAAAAACATGATTACTGAAAATTTTGCAATTAAGCAACTTGGACCTATTTTTAAAAGCAAATATATATATATATATATATATATATATACCGTTAGCAATTACTGTTGCTACAAATGAAGGGTTTGATGGTAAAGGCTATAGCGGTTAAAAAAAAAAAAAAAAAAAACATTTGAAAGGTTGGTTTAAGCACAACTACTGCATGGGGCTGTGTCCTCTGTGTTACACTTACTGCAAGGGTCACCTGCTTTGTTGAGGCATAACTCGGGGCGGCGTTCAACAACAAAAGACAGGGACCATTACATTGTTCTTCGCTCAAAATTACAAAAATACCTTATGCTGAGCTCCGTCAGTGTATTTAAATACAGGTACGGGTATAATGAGACAAGTATAGATCGTTGTCTGATTAACGAGGAAACTATATTCGTCCCAGGGACGAAGTCACATTTTTCTACCTCGCTGAAATTTATCAACCAGAATGAAGAAATGCAATAAAAATAAACCTGAAAATTCCAAGGCAAAATTAATTGCACTGCTTGTAGAGTTTATTCGTTAAAATGTTGGTAAAAGTGATGATTGATGATAATACAAATTAGCTTGACCTACACATATATAATTATCCATATTACCTTGGGGCATCTTCAATTCTTGACAGAAGGTTTTTCGTGCATAATGTTTAAGAATGGGATTTTAGGCTCGTTTCCACTGCCATCGTGCCAGTAAATCTTTTTAGCCTTGTCTTTGCTTTGTGTTCATGTTGCATACATAATTTCCTTCAGGATTAATAAAGAATATATATATATATGTTCTTGTGAGAAAAGACATGCAGCTGAACTGACTTCCCTGAGTGGTGAATCACTGGACACCATTTTGTTTCAGGCAACAGATGATCACATGACTACAACGCAAGCTGATTTTTTGTTGCATTTTGCCACAACAGAAGGGGGGATTTATAAAGAAATTTAAGCAAATGATGTTTGTGTAATAACACTAATGATAATATACCATTGAAAAAGTGTATCTTAGGCCTAATACATGATGCATGATGGGATTGTTGTTAAGACTGTTGGAAAACTGCAGAACTGGTTTGAGCTGGCCGAATCTGCACTCCTCCCTACCTAGAAGTAGAAAAAGGGAAGTAATGTTGTGGAAAGAAGCTGGTCCATAGATAGAGTAAGCTGTGAAGCTTAAGAAAGTTATGAAAGGAGAACGTATATAAGGGGTAACAAGAAGAGTTGGCGGTGTGGCAGCTGGACTACACTGGACTACAGCACGGACTGACCGCCTCTCTGTGCAGAGATACTAACAAACTCCACTGCTTCCCGACACTATGCCTTTGAGCCTCATTGAGTGTTTGTCAGAATTATTTTTTCCAGCACAATCGACAAAGGTCAAAGTTTAATTTCCCAGATAGAGAAATGTAATTCACTTTGACAGAAATTTCTTAAATAGTTAACTTGTGTGTGGAGGGAAAACAAAAAAATCCTGGTTTGAAACAAAAGTTAAAAATTGCATTTGTGTTTTGCCATCAAACCCTTCAAATATAATGTAAAAAAAAGGTTCAAAGGTTTGAATCCGGGCAATTCATTGGGCAAGGGCAGCACAATGCTTACAGATATGATGCCCGGGGCGCTGGGGTCGTGCAGATGACAGACTAGCTCTCCAGTAGTGCCACTATACATATCAATGGTCCTCAAGTCGCCTGGGCAGACACGTTCATCAGGGTACCGGCCGACCACAATAAGGTCATACAAGGGATGCCAGGTGGCCTACAAATAGGCAAGTTGCAATTTGTTTAGAAATTATACTGCCAACACAAAATGTTGCACATAATACACACATCAACATTAGACAGAGCATTTAAGAACATGGTCTTGTTAGGAGACAGCACTGTTGTCTCAGACCTTTTGGGACTGTGTGACGGGTTTGCAGTTCCTTTTTTTCCCTTCTGTCCTCCTTAAGTTAACTTGCCTTTTGTGTGTGTACGTGTGCCCAACCACCTCAAAGTTGCTTCACAGTTGAACATCAATGAAATGACCATACATATGGAACATGAATGTAATGTCACTGTAGGCATTGGACACTGATAGATGTGGAACCCATGGTGGTTGCACCAACGGATGTGGAACCCATGGTGGCTGCCGACACTGATGTAGTTACATTGTTTGCTTGAGCTCTAAGCAGGAACTTGTTACGATACTTAACCAGAATTACCCCAGAATACCACTAGCTATACAGATAACTATATTACAACTGAAATTTAGTTGATTAAATGCTAAAAGCGAAATAACATCAATCCACAACAATCTGGAAGCATTAAATGTATAACATCTGCATCATGAATGAAACATGATTTCCTAGTGCTTATCTTTACATGCACCTTCAGCAATTACATGTGTTGGCTGATAAATTCCGTCTCCAAAGTGTCCTACGGCCGGAAGCAGTTTCCACACTTCTTGACCACTAACCTTGATGGGCGTGAGGTGCTGGAACTGCCTGTGCGGATGGTAGATGGTTTTCTCGGGCTTGGACCAGTCACATGAATGATACACCCTGATCTGGTCGTACTGGTCAGTGGTGAGCAGCTTGCACCCATCGGTGTGACTGAAATAGGCTGAAACAGACAGGTCACAGTGACAGTGACAGAGACAGAGTGGACATGTGGACACAGTGGCTATGTCTGTGAAGATGAGCCAAGGTGGCTACCAGCCAGCTTTCAGTGTGCTGGAGCTGAACCTTACTCATCTCTACAAATTAACATTAACACGTGCAACACGTAAACAACACTTTTCTAATCCTCTAGGTATATAACTAGTATTGCAAATCGTTTAAATACAAGCATACAACAACAACTGCTTGCTGCTGAGGGAGGACTGATTGAGTTTCAACATCAAAAGCTTGCAATCTGACACTGCCTCAGCAACGACAAAAGATGTGTCAATGGGAGGCTTGTTGTCCATAGCAACAGGAATTCATTTGACACCTTGCGTTTAGTATATGCAGTGGTGAACTGAAGACTGACAGTGAAAAAGTAAACTGGAGTAATTACAGAAGCTATACTCTCTGTGTGCAGCATTTAGCTCAGCCTTGGTGCTATCTCTTCAAAGTCTCGGCCACTCCTTGGCAGCATCAGATGCCAAGTTCTGAGTAATGTATAAAAACAAAGCTCACATTGTGTCTACCACAGTAGTCATATGTGGGAGTAAATAAAGTAAACATTCTACTCAGAAACAATGTCTTCCTCATGAAACAAAGACCTGCAGTCGCCTTCTGTACTGCAGTTGAGAAGCATTCTACATGGGCAGCTTTAAATACAATACACTCCAAATCAATTAATTAAAACAAAATTGCAAAGAGTATTTCTTACAATTCATTAGTATCTTTCCCATTACTTACTGTATGCATGTGAGTTTTACCTTAATAGGCCACACTGTATGAAAATATATGTTTCACAAAGACTACCCCGTATTCCATTTTAGAGGAATAAAACTGGATGTATTTAATGAACCTACACCTATCTTTGTCAAGGGGAAAGTAACTTAAATCTGAATATGATTGGAGGAGTTTGAATTTGATACGTCATCCTTGAACAATTTGAAGTAACTCGCACAGTTAATGGATGATGAAACTAATCAATTTTAAAGACTGCGGAAAGGCTCACCAAGACTGTTTTCTTAAGTCTGTTAACATGCTTTTAAAACATCTTGGGTACAAAGTACATAACTGCCCTGTTTTTGTAATTACATTTGGTTTTTTAGTTTGTAGAAAGTGCAGCAGACCCAGTACCTTCACTTACAAAAAAAAAAAAAAAAAACATCAGTGATCGAAAGGTTAATTTTGACAATAAGCACACCTACAACTCTTCTGAATTAAACAAGAATGTAGCAGCTGCACTGTATATGTACAATAACTTAATATATTTGGAGCGAGATAAATTTTGGATCAACGAATGCCCACAATGCCTACGATGCCACTAACAGACCAGAAAAAGACGTGAACATACCAGAGTTGACAGGCTTGTCATGGGGGAGTGCGTGCAGGAAGCTGCATTTGTCATTAATGTATCTCATGTCCCACAACTTGACCATGTGATCGACAGAGGCTGTGGCCAGCAGCCAATCACAGCATGGGCTGAATTCTACATGTGTCACTTTCGCCTTGTGTAGTTTCTTGTTCCACAGCTGCACAGAACACGGCGTTAACATCCAAGTAAAATCACTGAATCCACTTTATAGGTACATAAACCTGTTTCGCAAATAACAAAATCCGTTTCGTCTGCAACTACTGTTCGCGCAGAACAATATTTGATGTGTGGATGTGAAACGATTCCTACACAGAAATCAGTCCTGCTTTCCAATTCCCATCACCTGTGGGCCGCTGACGTCCGAAAGAAGGACCATTCCCACGTTGTCACCAACTGCCACCACTTTACGGCTTTGAGACACGTCCAAACTACAGGGCCAGATGCTGGAAAGGGTTTTCCACGTTAATCATGCCCAGAAAATGGAATGCATGCAAAGTGATCAGCAGCTCTGATACTTCTTCAATCTATCTGACAAGATAATGATAAACATCTAAACAGCACATGCAGATTTTCTGAAGATTTACTTGTACAAAAAGGCATATATGCTTTTGTGTCCATCTAACGGCAACCACTAAGTTACACGTTCTGCGTTTCCAACTGCATGAACTGTTGTCTATGGACAAACATAAACCAACAGGAATATGCCGTCCTGGGCATATGTTTTTTGTGATCAATTTTAGTGTTCAAAGATTAAATACGGTAAGAATGTACAATATCTCATTGTAATAAATAGTCAGTTTCAATAGTGTCACAAGTATATGTTATGACCTACAGTAGAAAGCTTTGTACAAAATGTTTTTTAAAATTGTTCAATAACTATAGAGTTTTGTCATGTCTTTCATTATGGGCAAACGGGAATTTCTGTGTAAAATGAGAAATAAAGTTAAACTATTTTCCAAAAGCTACTAATTACACTTTGATTATTAAGCACATTCAATTAAGTGCTCAAGAGTATGTATGAAGTCACAGTGGATATCCTGTGGCGAGAAGTGATGTCGAGACAGATCTGCCACATGTAAGAGAAAGCGGCATGCAATGAGGCATAAAACTTACTTCTGTTGCTCAGTGTTGGCATATACTGTGATAGTGTTCCCTTTCAAATCATGGAGAGAGGTGACTCCAGTCATAGATGAGCTGAACAGCTGGCTGACATTAAAAGGGTTGAACTTCATGCTTGTGACGGACTCGCCGCCTCCCAACTAAAAAAATCACAAAGCCATTTTTAAGGTTATGGGTCTCCATTGGTACACAATGGCTGCATCAAAAATCGATCGTGATCTCTATATACCACCAACTTAGACTCCACAATAAGAAAGACAATGAACAAGAAATTGGGGTCATGGTAGAGTAGAAAGGCACGAATGACTGTAGTGCTAATATTGCATGTGAGACAATGCTGTATGGACAAACAGGTGGATGACAGGTGGCTCTCATTCTGTCTGGTGTAGTAAAGCAAATAGAGCATCAATCACATGCTGGTATGCTGAGTTGAGCGTGCTCTGCTCCCTCAGAACCTGTACAACTTCCCATTACCGAGGAAACCATGAACCCAGAGGAGAATGTCTTGTCATCTGTCCAAGATCTGAAAAATAAATGCATTATACTACTAGATAATGATCTAAAACACAAAAGCATGCTTACATCTGAATGAATGAAAGTACATAAAATCAAGATTTTAGAATGAGCTACTCAAAGTCCAAACATGAACCTATTGGAAAACTGGGAAAACCTGACATGACCAATCCATGCTCAAAGACATACTAATGTGTCAATTAAAGCAGTTTTTCCAACAAGAGTGGGTAAAAAGTGTCACGTCGCCTTAGTCTCTGTGGGTTTCTCTATGTTGTAGGTAGTGTTATTGGGTGCTTTGTGTGTATGTGTAGGCCAATGAACCAACTGAATTTCTTTTTAGTCTCCAGGATTGGCTGTGTAGGTGGCATTAATGCAGCTAAACCTGGGGCCCCAGAGGGGTGCCTGGGATTGGCTATAAGAATATAAAATGGGTGTTCCTAGGAGTAAGGGAAGGCTGGCTGTGGGGATGAGAGCAGTGGCTGGTCTGGTGCTGGACAAGACTGCTCAGTGTTTGGGGAAGAGAAACAGGTCCTTTGTCCTGGTGCTGTGAGCTGGTATTGGAACTCTTCTTGTTTTTGGGAGATGTGGTCATGGAAGAGTTAATGTTGTATTGTGCACTAGATTCCAGGCAAGGGAGTCATTGAAGATGCTGCGGGTAGACTGCAGTACCTCTCGACATGCTGTGGGGGTTAGATCTGAAGGGGTTATCCAGACCATATATGTACATATATGACCATATGTGGGTTCTCATTAATGATACATTGTGTCTCAAGATTTGAAACATAACTTGACAAACAGGCAAAACCAGATTTTTTTACGGTAGTAAATGACATGCATGTATTAGTTCCCTCTCCTTCCCATTTACCTTAAATATTGTCCCTTAAATAACACAGCTACACCTTTAGTAAAATGTATACTCAGTGACTGAAAATTTCTCAATGGGCCAAACCACTGACAATGATAATGGTTCGATGAACATTACACATATCAAAGGAATTCCACAAGGAAAACATCAACTTTCATTTCCAGTATTGCATGACTGGGCATTCATATACCTGATCAGATTTTTTTTTTTTTTCCTTTTCGAACAATGCCATAGCTCAGGAAATGAAACAATGGTCACAATGTAATTCACGTTCTGACAAATTCAATTTCACACAACAAGGAAGACCCGAGAGTAAAGACGGGGAGTAACACCAGCAGCGCACGAGTGCAGTCAGACACCTGACAAACCAGAGCATGCTGTTGCCAAGCTTGAACCCTCCCTCACAATGTTGGGCCAATAGTAGTTTACATAGCAGGGCCCATGTGCACAAACTGTTAATGATACAGCTCAGACTGTGGCAAGTCACACTTCACAGCCTTAAGACTGATTGCCAACGTAGCTGAGGAAAAACAGAAACTAAACACTTCTTTTTACATTTACTTTTCATTTTAACCTGTTTTGGACAAAAAGAGTTGCCGATAAGCAGGAAAAGCATGACAGTTGTAAAAGAACAATAAATCACTTACCCCTTCAACAATGCAAGCCATCGTCTCATTTGCAAGGTCCCCCAAAATAATGTCCCCACTCTTAGCGCCCACAGCCAAGGTGTATGGGATGACCGGATGCCACTCGAGACACATGATCCGTCGATCAAAAGGGCTGGCTGATTTGATGACCTCATAGGAGTGCAGAGACTGTACAAAGGGCTCTTGGAGACGCTACAAGTGGAGGTGAAGGGGACACATTGCAAACTGATTCTGCAATCCATAAACTCACAGCAGCTAAGTGTACAAAATTTCATGTGTGCAACTATAAAGGTTTCATTCAGAAATAATTTGAACTGGTGGGTTGAAATAACAATATGCCAGTGTTTCCAGCATTTACTTTTGTTGGGGATCAAGCAGCAAAGCACATACACACCCATTTTAGTTGTGTTGTGCTTTCTAGGTTTACAAACTGTTCCACAAAGCCTGTCCTAACATTTATTAGGAATCTACAACCCTCTTATTATACTGTTACATTACTGACACTAGTGGTTCAATTAACCTGAAACCAACCAGATATCTTCTTTCTGTATAATGTATGTATTCTTTTATGTGTTTTAAAGAGAATGTATTTGAGAAAATTTGAAGGAAAAAAAACCAGACCCATCACATTTTATAAAAAAAAAAAAAAAAAAAACAATTACAAAACCCAAATTAAAAAAGTTTTATTTTTGAAAACATAAGTACATTGTGAATACACAAACAATATTTATATTCAAAAATGGTAAAAATCAGTGATGGTATGTTTGACACTGCACATGCTGTGCAGAATTCTGAAGAGTTCTGTTCACATTTTAAAGAGGGCACAATGAATTAGCTGGCACTAAAATGTTCTCCTTGGCAGGAAATTTTTGAGCCCATTTACAAAACCTTATAGTTTCACTCTTTGCATTGTACAGGCTAATATGAATTCATAAAATGTTACATTTTCCCTCCACCACTGCAAAATCAGTGCTTTCATATTCGCAATTTTCATAACATAAATAATGGTTACAGAGGTGAATAACGTTTAGAGATATAAAGTATTCTTGCTTTTTTTGTACGCATAAACACTACGTTGGTGCTTCATTGCACGGGTACATACGCCTTTCCCATATACTGCACTCTACAGGAGTAAAACTGGTTCCTTTAAAAAGTTACCTGTCTCATTTCTGAGCAGATCCTCTGTCCCAGGGTGTTCTTGTATAAGTAATGCACAAAGCTACTCTGTCTGTCTTTCTTGATTCTCAACCTCTTAGTTGCATGTTGGCTGCATTCTGAAACAAAATACAATGTTATATAATATTTCTAGCCTCAGGTATAGAAGATTTACGCAGATCACATACTCTTTTGGACAAGTTAGCAACACTTTAACACGGCAAATTCTGCCACTGTCACCATCCCTAAACTTCATACATAAACCATCAGATTATGCTTCTTACCCGTTTCCACTAAGGTTTTATTTTCTTTTTTCTCCCGCAATTCTTTCAAAAGAGACGTTTCAGGCGCATCTGCATTTCGTTTTCTTCCACTACGACGAACTGGCTCCTTTCTCCGTTTGGGATCACGCAACATTGTCTTTCACAAATGATGTTCTTCGTTACTTCCAAAAATGTATATGATTCACTTCATACCATACAGGGGACAACACTATTTTGCACTAATATTTGTAATAAATGTCACTATGTAAAAACTGCAAAACACGCATGACCTAAGTTATACAGATAATATACGTTAATTGTTTAATTGTACATGTGAAAAAGTTACCGTTTTAGGTAAATTCGTTTGAGTTTATCGACTGAAAAATAATACTCCCTACAACTTTTTTAAGTTTCGTTTTGCATTAAAATTTGAAAAGACTTAACTTTATATTAACCAATACCAATGCTTATATGTTTTAAAAATCTTTGTTAACAACCAGGCGTTTCGTTTTCGTAAACAAACACCATTACCTATGTTTGTATCTTAAACATTCACACACGTGTGACTTCAGTCCATTTATGATGACGTCACGTTGCGCGTTTCCTACCTCGCGGGAGTTCATGAATCCATTGTGTTATTAGAATAGAATAGAATGATGCTGTTATAGATCGTTTCAGCAACAAGACATTACTCTGTTAAGTTAAAATGTTGCATGCCTAAATACAACTGTTAATATTATGAGTAAAGTCATTTGAGACATATGTATAAAGCACGTATGGTATTGCAGAAAAAAAAGAACTGGGACAACGCTTCACCTTCCAAAGTACCTATATTAACTGAAAAATATTTTTTAAGTTTTCGTTCCTTCGTCTTACAGTTTACTTGCAAATTTACATATGATAGACTGAGTATATTTTTGTCTTCCAAAATGATATGTCCCAAGTACTGGCCTGATTTAATGGTTTTGGCACGTTAGAAGAAATTAAAGATCTAGGACTCCCAAGACTGGAGTTCACGTTTGTACACTATAACAAAATATTTACTAGAACGCGCTGTCAAACGAATCTGGAAATAAGCAATGAAAAAATGAGAACCTGAAACGTGTGTATATAGGTCTGGATTACAAGGAAAACCATAGGCTCTTATAGGGATAAGAGTGACATTTGCTGTATTGAAAGTGATACGAATTTGTATTTGCACTTTATAGATTGTAAGTATGCAGCAAATGGAATATGTTCGTGGTGCGTGTTGATGTCAGTATAAATGCAATGGTAAGAATTTCGAGTATTTACATTTTTCATTGAGAAATTTTAAATATTTTCAAACTATTTTCTCAGATTAATACATTTTCATTACTTTGGCGATTCAGACCACTGGTAGACTTTTCGCCTGCTATGAGCGACATTCTTTCGAATAAGAACCAATGGAAACTTCCCCCCACTTACAAGTAAATACTCTCACTCACTTGAATGCCTATGGAATAAACATTACTTGAGCACGTACCAGTATTTCTTCTAGACATAAACTCTGTGTACAGTGTAAACGTAATTAAAATAATGCAATATACACTATATATGCTCGCTTGATAAGAACTTCATCATTCCCCGGGGCTATGCAAGGTGAGCGAAATAAATACGATGCATTTTATACCAAGCATCTTGAGAGCCAGATTTTGCACAAATCAATACAGTGTATTCAGTTCCTCCCTAGACTAGCGTGTGCGCAGTAAACTCAGCGTTAGTAAATAATGAATTTGTGGACTGAAATATTAATTTCAAGTTACATATTGCTTTCTTTCTAGTTTATTTTTTTGGTAGCTGATAGGTCTGTATTGGTTTTAAAATTCATTCAATGGCATCCGACGTGTTAAGTCCTCCAACAAAAGATTGCATAAAAGGACGAATACATCATATTTTCTCAAAAACTGGAGACGTGATCCATTAAACATTTTACTATTTTCAAAGATTCAATTTAAAGTGCCTAAAGGGTTAATTCCATTAATTGGATCAATGGATATTGTGCAGAACTACAGCATCAGCTTACCACACCGAAGACCTGTCCAGAAAAGACGTAGGTTGTCTAATAGTTTGCCTGCGGAAAATTTTACTTGATTTTAATAGTTTATATGGTTCATCGAAAATAAATTTTTATGCATTTTCAAATTATCCCGCTTTTACCATTTTCTGCAAAAGCAGGAAATAGTTCCGTTTCTTAGCAATGCCAAGGGAGTGTTTGTTCTCTGAAACGACAAGGGCATACTAAACGGTGGCGACTGTAGTGTTTTCCAGTGGGATAAGGTTGCTTTAAAACTATACGTAATTTGAGATTGATATCGAACATTCAACCAATTTTACATGTTCTTCCGTGGGAAAAGATGTCCTGGAATACATTTTTTCGATTTTCCAGATAAATATATGTATATATTTATTTTACTTTTCGAATCTCAATTTTAAATAGGTAAGTACGCATACGTATACGTGCTGCTTAAACTTTTTATTTGTAAAGGCTGTAAAATGTGCCGCTCCTCGTTTTAACTTGCAATTTGATGCGCACCGGTGCGGTCCACGGGTATAAAGAGTAAAGATGTTTTCATTGTACTTCAAAGCGCTGGAGTGCGGTTTAAGGCTGAATGGCAACTGTTGCGGTTCTTTGTTTCCAACTTGGAATCTCTGTGTACTTGTATGATCTAGTTTTAAAATTCTCGGGATGTTTGCCAGAAATTAGGGCATACTGATTCTTTTTAAAAATTTGCAAATTTATTTATAATATTTTTTTTTGCACCGGTGAGTATTAACGCTAAACAACTAGTTGATAGTTTGTATACGGTACCGTATGTCGTACAGTCTGGGTTGGAAAAATTGATTGTGTACATGGGTTTATTAATGTGTTGCATTTTACACTGTTGACGCAGAGCATCTTAACATGTATAGCAATCGGGTATGAGAATCGGCAAAAAGTAGACTTGATATTTTTATATTTTACAACTGTTTCAAAAATCCCTAAAAGCTAAATCGTCTGTTAAAACCGAGTTTGCTCAGACTGTCTTCAGCTGATGAATATTCATATTGTTTTTGAGTAAACAAAAGCTTTAATCATGAGAATGCTGTTGTTTACTTATTCTCATTTAATGTTTATACTAAGGTATAGAGAGATTACTTGTATTTAGATTTACTCTTGTAGACTACGTGTACAGCGCGCACTTTTTTTTCTTGAACGTCGTACAGACGTCTTCAAATTACTTCTCATTTGTGTTAGTAAACGTGTACTCCTCATCAGACTTGTAGCAATATTCATTCAGCTGTCATCGCCATTATCAAAAGTCGCCTATTTCACGATTGTATCTGGTGAGGAAAAAAAAAACAGTTCAGTAATATGATTTTTATTTGTGTAAAGCAATAGTATATTATCCTGTGAAAAAAATTAATTGTAGAAAATTAACCGGTGTTTCAGAACCTTGTGGCATCACGGATCCTTTAAAGTACTATCAAGTTGAGTTCAGCTCCCATTGGCTATTCTGATCCGTCATTAACAGCGTACAGTGCTATGCACTATGCGTTTAAACGTCTGTTTCAAAAGCTGGCACTGTAGTTTTTTTTTTTTTTTTTTTTTGAGTGTGTTTGAAACGTTTCCACGAGTCGAATCTTATCCCACACACGTAAAAGCACGAGAACGCATAGAACCCGAAGTTGTTTGGCCTACGCTGTCTCCGGAGATATAGAGTATGTTTTGTGATTGAATGTCAGATGTAAAGCTGTGTGTAGGCTTTCAGAAAGTCGTAATGGTGATGCACTATTTGAAAATAATTAACTGGGAAGATCATTTGCAAGAGGGCTGTGATATATTGTTGTAAAGATGAGGATGTGATCACAGTGGCAACAGGCTAAAACTGAAGGCAGGGGAAATTTTAATGCCACATGAAGTCATTTGAGGGGATAAATGGTTTTAATAACTGAGCGGTGTTGTGCGTGACTATGCGTGCATGTCGAGCGAAACGTAATTTCTCAATCTTGTGACTATTCTAAAACCACACCTACATTCCTCTGGTTCAAATTAAATTCATTAACATGCCCAATATTAAAATTTTATTTGACATGGTCCAATTTCTAATTTCTCTGACATCTGAAATGCAGCATATATTTTTCCTACACTGCAAATCGCAATAGGAGCATTGTTAAATGGACAAGAAGAGAATATAACAAAAAAAATTCATGCTAGGCTTAAAAATCTATACCTTAACATTCGAAAACAATTTAGCAATAGAATAATAAGATGAATGAAAATGTTTTTCATCTGCATTACAATTAGTCTAATCCTCGTGTTACTTAAAATGTGTGTTGCTCTGGTTTAAAATCATTTACATGTAATTTCCACAGTCGCATTTCATTTCTAACAGCTGATGAATCAACTTTTCTTCCCCTCACATCTAATCAGGAGCACATTTGGAATAAAAGCTAAGTAGGGTTCCAGGTTCAGTTCTTGTAAACCTTTTTTTTTCCCCCCCATCTGAAGAGTTTTTAATATGTTCCATGTAAACAGCAGTTATGACACACAGATGGCTGAGAAGCTTATCTGTGTAGTATTTAAGAAATGCTTAAAACAGGCTCTTGTTTGTAATCCTCACCATGTCTTCTATGCCAAAGTCCCCAGTTGTTCATTAATCGTGTTAATTTTTAACCCTTCTCGACATAGTTGACATAACGTGTTTAACACAGATTTGGCAAAAAGACAATACATGTAACAGCGGTTAATATTAAACTGTATCAGTGAGGTGGAAAAAAAGAAAACGCACAGAGAAGGTAAGGGGCAAGGAGGCAAACTCTCATGATGATTTTAGGAAGCCAAAACGGCACGTTCGTCTTCAGTCTGAGATTCTGCTTTGTGAACAGCAGCGGAACAGGGGTTGAAGTAAGTTTATATTGATACTCTGTGCTGCTTAATGCATTTAATTAGAATAGTACTTGTGCCTGATAAGTAAAATGTGAGCACAGCTTAGATCTCAATGAGTTCACATTTAAACATTAACATTTGGCGTTATGTACATTGGCATGAGTTCCACAGGGAATTTTAACAGCCTTTTAATTAAGTGAGATGTCTTAGTAAAGAGCAATTGATCGCATTTTCTGGTTTAGCTGTCATGCGTTCAGCAGTGTTTTATGTTTTGTGTTTGTTTTAATACTGGCATTGTGTAATCATTACTTAAAATTAACAAGAGGGTTTTGAAATAAGGAGGAAATTCCAAGTTGTCAGAGTTGAGATGTGACAACATTCTATGTGTACTACGTCAGGGTTATTTGGATAGCATTTTTATTCAGGTCTAGCCTTACAATTCTACTGTTTTGATGAAGTAAAACAATTTTCTTGTGATTGTGTGTGTGTGTGTGTGTGTGTGTGTGTGTGTGTGTGTGTGTGTGTGTGTGTATTCATAGGTGCATGTGTTATCTTGGACCTTTCCTGCTTTATGTGAGATAACAGTATTTTACAGAACTCAGATATGTTACTAAATCATCCAGACTTAACGACAGCCATGCAGACTGACTTCATAAACATTACTTATTCTTGACAAATAGAGTATAAAATTTAAAAATACCCCTTTCTAGAGGTTATCTAGTACAGGGTAACTTTAATTGGCACAAATGGTAAATAGAGAAGTAGTATTTGTACAGCATGACACTTTTGTTGACTTCTAGGTGATATCATTCCTGACATGTTTATGGACTGGAGTGCGTAACATAATTCACAGGAGCATAACTCAGTGATCATGGGAAATATATTTCACCAAATGTCCAGTTACTGCCCACCACTCGTACTGTGTTTTTTTTTACTATTAAACTATGATAATAACTGGTGTTTTTGCAAGAATGTTCTGTGTTGCTGTAGACATGGGTGGGCATGGTCAGCATGTCCAAGAAGCTTGCTGGAGATAAAGCTACAGATGTTAAATGTAAATGGCTTTGAATGATTTCTCCCTAAATGAGTGTTAAAGTCTTTAAATGTACATTTTAGCATAATGCAGGGTTTTAAGGAATTGCATTAAATAGTTATTCCACAGAGAGTTTGATGCTACTACATGTTGCGTTTTGATATGAGGGTTTCTATAAAAAAAAAAAAATTACACGTAGCATATTTTCATATTTTAGTACGGTCTCAACTTGTTAAATGAATTGCAGTTTTAAGGTTGAGGAGCTTTCCTTCCGGCAAATAGCTGTAAATCTGTTAATTACACTGGGGGTCAGTTGAGTTAGAAGTGAGATTGTTACTCATTCAGCACTTGAAAACGCTGCATGCTGTATTCATATGCGATGCTGCTTGTATCTCTGCATTGGAGGACCTTGCTTATTCTTTTTGTGGACGGAGATATAATGGAGATGTTTGTTTCTAGGTCTATGGAGTTCTTTGTATCAGTCTTTTTTTTTTTTTTTTTGCTCTGTCATCAAAGTTCTAACTTCAGTAGAGTCTGAATTGTTATTCTAAAATTAAACTTTAAAACTTCCTCAACAAGTCTTATTCAGCACAACATTTGCACATTTCTTTGATGTAAAAAGAGAGCACTCGTTTTTAGAATTGAGTTAATGAGCTGGGAGATGAGGCCGAAGAAACGCCGTGTCCTTTTTTTTGTGTCCCTTTTGGAAGAAAGGGAGCGAAGTTGAACAAAGTGTGCTTTTGTCCTTCACATGACCCAGAGATTTGAGATATGCAGCGTGGAACAGCAGCGGCTTTCACCCACTCAGGTGGAGTCCTCACTGCAGTCACAGTCTGTTTACAGGACCTTCTGCTGGCCCAGCAGACCACATTACTTCAGATTACACGTTTCCCCCTCTTGCTTTTAATGACCATTCTGACACTAGACCCATGAGAAGTCACTAGTATAAACTCTAACTTGCAATTCTTTTTATAACTGCATTTATCGTTATCCAGATAGTACAGATATAATGATACACTCAGCTCACCATACGGTTGGTTTCATGATACCTGGGTTCATGATTTGATTTTGTCATAACGAAATTTGAATGAAAAAGATTTGATCTATACAGATATTAAATCTCAAGGAAACATCATGCCTCTGACCATATTTACAAGTTGTTTTGCGTTTCTGTTACTTTCTGTTATCAGAAAGATGGTTTAGCAAGATAACCTGATCCTAGAGTTTTTCTAATCTAGCAAGTAAGATTAGAAGAAATGCAAATTTAGCAGTCACTACCTTAGCCACTTACGTGCAGTAGTAAGGCTGTTCAACAGAGGTTTAGTCCACTGAATCCCTGGGTTGCTAGGCAGGGCTGCGGCAGGGAAGACAGCATTCGACTGTCGAAAATGTTGGGTTTGTTCATACATGAGATGTTCAACATGGAAACCCTAATAATTTGCAGGGGCTCCGTGCAATGAGTGAGTCGTTAAACTGCATTTGGATATTCTTGCATTTTCAGGTTTATCTGCGTGAACTTTACCAGTTCTCATCCAAATCCATTTTGTATTTGAACAACCCTGTGAAGAGTTTTTTTTTTTTTTTTTTTTTTTTTTAACAACAATTGTAAAAACCGTGGTGGTGGGTAAACCAAATACCAAACACCACTGTGGGGGTGGATACTAATTTGGGT
>JABJVR010031969.1:4158-34470 GCA_025773905.1 Chitala chitala
ACATCACCGACTCCACACCTCGAACAGCCATCTCCGTCCCCCCCCCCCACCCATAAAATCACCACATCACCATGATGAAATTCTGGGGCGTTCTGTACAGTGTTTTATCCACCTGGACACAAGAGCCATGAGAATTCAGTCTGATCCCTCAGCACAGTACCAAAACATATGAGCACACATCATGTTCAAGAATTCCTACTGAAGACCACAAGCTGACCATGTTACCAGAAATTCACATTTTCCCGCTTTTTAATATAACATTGTAGTCGCGCACCTCGCTACGCTTAGACAACCCTTTAGATAACCAGCATGGAAAATAGATGGATATCTTATGCGGGGGGAGCTGGAGCCTATCCCAGGGAACATAGAGCAGAAGGCAGGGCACCGGGTGCAAATCCATTGCAGGGCACAATGACACACACACACACACACACACACACACACACACACACAACAGGCAGTCTGGAAACACCAAATCAGCCTATACCTAGGGATACAACAGTTAAAAATCTCTTGGTTTGGTTTGCATCTTGATTTAAGAGACAAATCAAGTTTCTATTTAGTGCAGTCTGTATTCAATGTATTTTAAAAATCTTGATTTGAAACATTTTCTAAATTGATTTCCTTTAACGTGACATGTTGGGCACTTTGTAGTTCCACCTTACTGCCGCCACCGTTCACCATCCATGTTTGGTTTTTCCTTATCAAACTGCAAACAACTTGAAAGCAACAACTGCCTACTGATTCGCTGCAGCTCTCACATGGGTGACATCCAGCTAAGTTAGCTGGTTGAAAAAACTTTTTAAAGCTGGGATCACAATGACCAAAACTACTAATCATAGCCACAATTTGGCTATACCATACATGCTAACCATAAATGCCAAACTGTAGATGCTAAACCAAATTATTTGGTATTTTTTAGGGAACCACTGCATTCTTACCTACAAGACTGAAGTGCCTTGAGGAAAGCCACAAAGCACACAGTGACACATCCATTCACCTATTCAACCACCTACTTTACTGCCTTATGCAATTCAGGGTCACAGGAAGCCTGGAGCCCATCACAGGAAGCACAGGGCAAGGGACCATGGGAAGAAACCAAGAACCCAAAGAAAACCCACCAAGCATGGGGACAACATGTAAACTCCACGCACACAGACCTAGGGCGCTATTCACCACGCCACCGTACCACTGGGATTCGAACACGTACAACAATTTTTTTTTTTTTTTATTGCATGAGCCAATACAGATACACATTTCAAAACTTTATGAACAACAAAAGCACACCAGTTACTGGTATGTGGCTCAATGGGTAGAACATCAGGCTGGGATACAGAAGTCTCCCGGTTCAAATCCCAGCCCAGCCACCTGGTGTGTCCTTGAGCAAGACACCCAACGCTAGCTCAATGTAACCCGTGTGTGAAATGCAAGTCGCTTTGGATAAAAGCATCTGCTAAATGTAAATGCAACCCAGTTACGTTTACAACATATCCAATTTATGAACAGTAAAAATCTTTGACCTTTGCCAGCTCATTCTGTTACAAAATACCTGTATATATGATTCACAAAGCAAAGCATGTTTCCCCACTGGATCTCAGAACCGTCAAAGAAGAAACCCATTATATTTATATAGCTGTTCTTATGGTATGGCATATGAGCCATTTTTAGATTATTTACTTTGGTAATACATCTAATGCACTCATCCATCTCTGTATTACCTAGTTTGTAAAATTTTAAATACTGTATAAAATTTGCAGTATTGTCTACATTACCTTACAATGTCCACCATGTAATTAAATAAACAATTACAACTTATTGACAAATGAAAATCTGGAACTACATTTGGAACTAAATTTGGAGCCATCAACCTTTACGGTTTTACCATACATACGTACGGTAAAACTGCATTTCTGACCTTGTATGCCGCACAAACGTTTTTTATATGAGCAATCTTAAAGTCGTCAAAAAATTCACTTCAAAACAGACGGAAGCAGAAAATCGGATGAAGTAAAAGAAAACGGACTCTGCAAAGAGGTAGCTCATTTGTGGCGTCTGAATGCACGCAACCCCTGTGCCTGGGGAAAATTATTAAAGTTTATAAAGTTTATAAAAATCACAGAACTTGTTTTTTAGGTTTTTCTAAATAAACATCTCCTCTACATGTAAGATAAGACCATGAATAACAAACTCTTTTTTTTTTTGATAGTTATGAGAGCAGATAGTTTTAAAGAAAGGCTGAAAGGGTAACTGTGATACAACATGCTTTTATGTCAAGAATTCTAGTGATGTGCTGCAGTCAGCCAAATCTGCAACACTCTTACATCGAGCAGCACAGCTGAACTATCAGACTACCCTCGTACACGTCAATGTTCTGCTGGCCATTCCAGTTACTATTTATACAACATGCTCATTTTTCAATTTCTTAAATACTTATTAATACTGACTTATTAAATACTGATTAAGTGTGTCCAATGCTGAAATTGAAGTTCAGCGGCTGTTGTTCCTTTTCAGTGTTAATATTGCATTGTGATCAATAATTGATAATTAGCTACGCTAATTTTTATTTTCTTGGCTTGGAATAACATTTGCAACATGTGCAACAGTGCAGTTTAGTCATGTAAGGACTGGCACCATTTTGTAAAGGCAACTGCAGGGATCGACTTCAAAGGGTTGACAGGTATGGAACTACAGGCATAAGAAATACGCGGCTTTGACATTGTAATTCACTATACTCATTATTCCACCATCCTTGCAAATGGACGTGACAGAATCTTACCTGAAAACTGGTATTTTCTCAACAAAGACGTTCACTTGCATTCGCTTTGCGGCTCTCAGAAGGACACCTGTGAGCTGAGAAAAATGAACCGTTTCAGTATTTCATCGGAAAATGTTCTGCTCGGGACGGGCCCCTGCGACCCTGTCTGGGATCTGTGCTGAATATCACAGAGTATCAAACATTCCACTGGTGGTCTGGGAACAGCAGGAGTACAATTAACTTGATATTTAATAAGCTTCAGGGGCAGCTTACTAACAAAGTGTTAACATTCTGCTCGGCCAGACTTTCAACGAAAGTCAAACTGAAGCTCACACTTCAACAAACAATACAGTCCTACTGTAGACTAAACATCTACAAGAAACCGATGTGATACGTTTACAATTGAAAACCAAAGCTCAATAAAAGAGACAGTCGGCTACATTTTGAAAGGACAAATATTCATTCAAGTCATAAGGCTAAAAATGTTGTAGTCATGAAACACACTATTAATCACCCCCCACTGTTTTTTCTACCCCCCCCCCCCAAAACAGGCACTTTAACGCGTTATTTGAATACACACCATTTCCACTGCAAAACAGAATTAAATTTTTCCTCTCAATAATATGAATTAAGAATACTGAGACATATGACTGTAGCTATTTCAGTATTTCAGAACTATTATAAGGGCCATGACATAATAGCAATGCTCTCGATCCGTCTCTGCTTTACACTGGAAAGATAAGAGATAACTCGGTTTAGCGGACTTTGAGTCCCCTCTGTTGCCTAGTTTAAAATGTACTGTTGAATTGATCGCGGATTAAGCGTCATTCACAATTTCAGTTAATAAGTATCTTTACTTGTATCTTATCAAAAAAGGTTTTTTTTGAAGTGACAACACATTCATTTAAGACTGTACTGAAGACAAATGCAATTAGCCATCATGACACCAAAGGCATCAACAAAGGTAATATCGGGAATAAAAGACAAATTACACCCAGGCCATCAGCACTGCTTATCTGAAGTCTGTGGAGCTGGCATCACACCAACTGCCAACATGTAAACATCGGTGCAATAAAGCACTCTAGAAGTTTGCCTCAGAACTTTGACCCACTCGTTTTTGAATGAGACAAATGTCTCGTGTTGACAGCAAAGCACAGCACAAGGAATTGCTTATCTCCAAGAGGAAGCACAATCAACAGCAATTCTGAGAGCAGAAAGCTCTCATTTGAAAATCACTAAAGGAATCCTGCAAGAAAATGTATTATGGGTGTTGGAAATACGGTATCCTTCCTATTACAAAGGCATTTCCTTTACAGCGACCACAACAACAACACACTACAACACACTACAACACATGGCACCTTATTTTACAGCTAATGTTTGCATTAGGAAATACAACACTTTAGAAGTCTTACAATACTGCCATTTTGGGTTGGTACACAAACATAACACGAAATGCGTCCCGAGGTTAAATCCAAGAGATAGTGCACGTAAACAGTCATTTTAAACACATGGTGAATTATGACATACGATGCGTGATCAATGGCAGGTGACCAATCACGGCGCCAAAGTGACAAACTCGTCCAACAAAACCATATGTAGCCTGTTCAGCATGTTTCTTGGGCCGACTGTATGTTATATGAACACAGTGCGCCCTCTAGCGGTGATAATTGGGGGAAAAAAATTAGCTCGGTTAAAGACCGGTGCCGTTACCATAACGTACTTACTGGGTTGATGTCCATCACAGTTTCGTGTTCCTCCTTAACCGGATGCATTCCGTCTATATCCTTAACAAATTTCTCATCGGCCTGATAGAAATGAGGGGATGATAGTATGATCGGTGCTCCTGAAAGACAGGGACAACACAAAAAAAAAAAAAAAATCGTCTAATGTGTCATGATCAATTCACTACCATCTTATTTCAGCAAACGAACTCACTAAAAGCTACACATACGCATTAAATACTCACCATTTTCTTGAAAAACTGTGAGATAAAAAAAATCTCAGCTCATATTGCTAAATACACCATTATGCACCAACTGCCTTTTGAAATTTTCAACCAATTTTCATCATAAATACCATGTTATGGTGGTCTTAAACAAAATTAGATCAGTTAGTTACAAGTCTTCTACTCTTGCCTAACTTGGAAATATAATTTGTAGCGCAAATATCACTAGCAGACATGCAATGTGTCTCAATAATTCATATACTTGGTAAAATGCGAGAATACATTTTTAACTGCTAAGGAAGCATGTAACATTTAACATCTACAGACAGCCTTTGGTCACACTCATTCAGAGACACACCCAAACACAATCACCAGTACTCTTTTCAATGCTATTGTTACACAGCGACTGTTTAAGGGTATAAACAGTATGTATCCTCAGGATAATCCCATTGCATCCACCAAGAGCAAAGTGAGGCACTCACAGAAAGCAAGTGACAGTGTTGACACGCTCTACTTGCTTACCTTGTTTACAAGCGCTGACATTAAGCAGGCCCGAGCCCAGGCAATTCCCAGCCGGCACGCAGAATCCTGCATTGGCGGGGTTCTCCGTGGTGTTGGCGAAAACTTCGCTGGGAACCACAAACCTAAACGCTGGAATGTCCATGACACTCAGCTCCTTCTCAAACACGGCGTATAGAGACCTACAGGCAAGCACATGCACCACAGAATAAGCTTACAATACACTTTCTTTTATTCTCTGGCTATCCAGCTCCTCCACTCTTTTTAAACTGAAGAGGATTGTATGTGAAAGCAGGTTACTACGTCTCCATCTTCACCTCAACATGTACAATGAAAAACACAGTGACGTCAGCACAACGCCATTCTGCAATCGCTACATAAACCATGTCACATACACTTTCACTTATTCCGTGATTAAAATCGTTGAACTCTGTCTCCCTGTTTACCATATACAGTAAATGAGTTTAAACGCCATCCAAACCTGCAGAGGTCTGACGAAAAGATGTAGAGTCTCTCTTTCTTGTCAACAACGGGATGGAAGGAGGCCGCATTTGTTCCGTTGATCATATTGCATTCATCTGTCGTCCACCAATTTAAATTGCTGTGGAGAATGCGGGAGATGCGTAAATAAGGCCGTTGTAAGAATGCTGAAGGAAATGCGGAGGAAAAGTAAAAAATACCTCACCTTGCTCCTCTCCACTCTGCCACTCTGGTAAAGTTCTTATAGTTCTGCTTTCCAGTGTAGAACAAATATTCACCATCATCAGTTCCGTTCATCTAATAAATCAAAATCATCAGAACATCAGTATATGACTTCCTTGATTTCATCAAGGGACAAAGTTACACATTTGCTCACATGTGCTTAAAACCATTTTCACAAACCATACAAGAATTGTCACAATAAATACAATTTCACAGCAAATGCCCCGTTTCACTGAAGTGCCCCTCCAAACACACTCAGCCTCGCCTTCATATAAATTAGAAGCAAACAGTACACAGGATGACAGATTCGTCAGTGCAGGAAGCAAGTAAATAAGTGCTCTTAGCTGCTGTTCCCAGCCACTTCCATTTTCTACATGATTTAGAACACGTGCTGTACGTCACACATCTCCTGTATTGGATACCAACACTGGACATACTCGTTGTTTCCTGTCGTTATATTTACAGATGAAATCAGAGCCACAGAGTCCTGGAGTGAGACTCAGAAGCAGTTACTTGGTTTACATTTATTCATTTAGCAGATGCTTTTATCCAAAGTGACTTACAACACTTCACATACAGTCAGCAAACATGTATCAACTCCAAGTAAATGTACCGTATAAATTAATCCATATAAGGCAACCCCCAAAAGAGATGTAATACAGGTTTAGGGCAGGCCTATATTTTCCAAATAAACTGAACCCCAAAAATAATATTCAACTTTTGGGCCTAAGCCAGGTCTTTGGACTTAACTTACAATTTAGGCCTAGGCTTGGCAGTAGACATCAACAAATAGCCCTATTGTAATTGTTGTCTTATTTACTGTATCCTGTTATATGACAGGGTATTTTATTATACAATTAATAAGATGGTCAGAGTTTAAACCAGTGCTGTGGAATCAGAGTCATGGAGTAGGGGGTACCATAAGTTGAGGAGCTGGAGTTGTTTTGGTTTTGTGTGTGGACACCACAGCCCTGGATGAAACAGAAAGCCTTTTTTTGTTTCATCGTGCCTACCCCCGCCTGAAACAGAAACCTTTTGTATGGCTTTTCTTCTCAGCTGTCTTTAAGTCATTCCATTCACTGTCTTTGTCTGTTGGAACAGATCCAATCTCATTACCTTAAGTAATTTACATGCTATAAAGCACATCTTCATGCTAACATATAAGGCCAGCTCATCTTCAAATATGAACTGCTGAGGTATAATGGCTTTTTAGCAAGTATCATGTTTAATGCACAGTTCTAAGGCTTTGTATGAATGTGCAGCATCCTCTTTGTCATCAACAGAGAGACAAACATTCTTAAGTATATAGTGTCCAACCTTTAAACATAACTCTGGACTGCCCACACTGAGTTACCATTTCCTCAATTCAAATTCCTTACAGCGTCATGTGGCCCTCATATATGGAAATGCTGACAGCAGAGAATATTTTACAAATTCTGTTGACGTTAGAGTTCTCAGTCACCTAAAAAGCAGCAGTGTGAATGATCACGCAAGAATGACAGACGTTTTATCTACAAAAAGATTGCATCAGTGACTCACTTGTGACTCAATGGCAAAATTTCAAAATCTGAATCTATGTAAAGGGTGAATGTTCTCCCTCAATTACAGGGCATTTACTACTTTAAAACTGAATTAAAATTATACCTCCACCATTACTAAACTGCATTCCATCTGTGCTGCTAATAAATCTATTTTGCATGTATACAGTAACTTTTGTAGATGTATAGCTCATTCAAAATTGTATAACGCAGAATTTTCCAAGTACCATTTTGAGACTAGTACAATACTCTACTACATTACCTCCAGCAAAAAAAAAAAAACCTCACCTTGTAGAAAAGACCAAAATTAGTATCGATAGCTGGATCAAATTTATGGAGCATTTCAAGAAGATCATCAGTGTATCCCCAGAGGAGCTGTCCAACTGTGCGTGTCATGAAGAGGACCTCATTTTTGGACTTCATGTACAAGGAGATAATCTTGCTAATGGTTGAGTGGTCCTTAAACTTCTCCATCACTGTCTGGGAAAACACACAAGAACACTCAGAACTCACATGAAATTCCACACCCTATCTTCTTAATTTAAACTTCATTAAAAAAGCAACAGCCACATAATACATTTTGATACCATGTGTTAAGATTTGGTATACTTCATTTTGCTTCAGTAATAAAACTGATGAAATGTAATCAATACTTGTGGAACCTAACTGCACGTGAGTGTCCTGTAAGGGAAAAAAAATGGGGTTTTGTTTCACCTATATAAGTGTTCAACATACAGTATGCAATCTATGCAAATCCTCAGGAAACAAAGCACATATACCTTTTGGCAGGCATCATGATTTTTACAAGATAAAGAATGCAAAATTTTGACACTATATATTCATAGTAGTTTAACTCTGAAAAAGTGTGAAATTTCCAGTGTCAAAAATGAACACTTACACTGTGTACATATTACTATAGAATATCCACACTATTGCAAAGTCTGGTGAAAATACAAAAGAGGTCAAGGAAAATAAATGTTTTGAATTGTAAAAATGTCTGCTCCTGACAAGCTTACGGGCCAGATACGCAGAAGAGGAGAAACGACAGAGTCCAGCTTACCACTGCAGGAATATTCACAACTCTGATGATGTCATCCTCAAGGCCAGCAGACATGTTAGCTTCAAACACGTATGTTTTGGGATTGACTGCAGATACTGTGGTGCCATTCTCATCAAAACTCACTTGCTCCATTGGACGAAACTCTCTACAAAAAAGTAACAGAAATGAATACAGCAGCACCTTGGAAGTAATTGGAAGTAATTAAACGTATATTGGCTACCCACAACTTTGAAATACAACTGTTAATACTGGAATTATCTTTAATTACAAAACAATATTAATGAAATATAAAATATGTAAAAAAAAAAAAAAATTATAAATCATTCATAACTGGTCTCAAATTTTTCTGACTGCTTACATTTTCTGCATTTTTGAAACCAACAACAACTGCAGCAAATAAGAAGAAAATCATATTATACTTCATTTTCAGGCTCAATACAGAGTTCCTGTATTACAATATTATATTTGGCATATCAGTTTTTCTTTTACAATAATTTGAATTATGCTAAAACACCATTTAACCTCAAAACATAAGGTAAAAACAGTAACAACGTAACAAAACAGAGCAAAAACATTAAGTACTTTAAATGTACCATAAATTTACATGGGTGAGAGAAAAACCAATTCATTTCTGCAATTAGGCATCTGGGGTTTCTTAATATATAAAAGTTCTTGCCAAAATGTACAAACCCTTTATTAGTACAGTATCAAAAAACCACATGACAATAATATTTTTAAATGCTTGCAGTGGTGCCACTTTTTGTAGAAACATATTGATTAACTTACCTCCAGCAATCACATTATTCACAACCTTGTACCAGCCATAACACCTCGACAGGTGAGAAAGGAGACAGCTGAGCTTACCTGTAAGTGTAGGGTCCAACCTCAACCACTGATGGATGTTCACCGTTTAGCACCTCTGCTGGGTTGGTTATGTTGAAGAAATAAAACTGCATGTAGACTGGAGGAGATGGATTCTGCCAAGCCTTAAAAACATCTGTGCCATTTCTGAGGACAATCTCCTGCAGTTTCAAAAGCAACGGATCAGCGGTTGGGTAACAGATGAATGAGCATAGAACACCAGTCCTATACCATGTACATCTACACCTTTTTATTGTCATTGGTAATAGCCTTTTATTGTCGTTACACATACATAACCCACCCCGCCTAAGGGGACCAGTGGGCAGCCCAATGTGATGCCCAGAGAGCTGTGAACTGTGTCTTGTTCAAGGACGCACCTGAGCTGAGGTTCAAACCAGGAAACTTCCGTATCCCAGACTGATGCTTTACCCATTGAGCCACCAAACTGAACCAATAACACATGTACGTCACTAGATTCATTTGCCATAATACCACATATTAACCCTTTCATTTTCAATTTTACGTAACTACTGAAAATTTTTATTTATTTTTTTTTCTTCAAAATTATTCCATATGGAATCACTGGAATGAAAGGGTTAACTACATCACCATAATCAAAAACGATTCGCCCAAATACTGTATTCGTAAACTTAAACCACCCCCAAAAAAAAAAAAAAAAAAAAAAAAAAACAAAATCACACATATAATCAGAAATTAACTGTACAGAATTGCTTGTTAGATGAACAAACTGACTTACGAGATACTTCGCTTGTGTGCATTTAGTATTAAAAGCACGCAGTATTCTCCCTAATGGGCCAGCATGACGGAATAACATAGCCTGTGTTCGCCAGCTATACTGGTGTATGTATTATTGGAAAGCGTATTACTTAAAAAATCGATTATTTCACAATTACTCTAAGTGAAAAACATCAAAACCAACACATACCTTTTGTACTGACGAATACACAATGGTTTGAAATACTTGCGATACAGCCAACGAGATGGCAACAACTAAAATTACTATTGACAGCACTCCGGTGCTGTATATACAGCACGTCTTCAAAGCCATTTTAAAGTGTAACTGCGGCAACAAGCGAAACTTCAGTCACTGCATACAGCAACGAGGTCATCAGACTCACCATAGGTTTACCACTACCTACCATTACAACCAAATCGCCTGACACTCATTTCCGTTTCCCGACAAAACCCTAGCATAAAAATAATAACACAGCGCCCGCTTTTGCAATCATTTCCGAATGAAACTGGGCGGCCCTATCATAGTTCATCCAATCATCGCGTGAGCCCGACCTCACTCCACCCTCTTTTGTACGTCTGCTTTCCGTCGAACCAATCACACACGTCCTAAGAGATAAGGAGGCGGTGCTTCAAACAAGGAACCTGTTCTGAAGTTTCATGTTTGAAGTCTTCACACCAGTTTCCATTATTTAACTTGGACCTAGTTTGCATTAAAACGTGTTAATATTTTCTAAAGATCTCTGTGTTTTCATTAGAAAAAGCACAAAACAGTGGCGGTTTCAATTATAATACGTGGTGATATGCAGTTATACGTCGTCGTTAAGTCGTGGCGTAAACTCATTTATCAAGTCGTTCCCAACCTTCCCCACAGTAATTCCTGTCGTGCTGTCTTCTCTACATGCGTGGTGCTTTTAAACACCGACAAATTCATATTTTAACTTAGAAGGCATTTCATACCACAAATAAATTATTTGTGCATATAAAACCAAATCGGTACCGTATGAACCAACCAAAACAGTTGCATATTTATTGAAAATTTTAGGAAGAAGTGTTCTGGCATCTCATAAGAGTACTACCTACTTCAGTCCATTAGGTGGCACCAAAGATCTAGTAGTAACTTAAGTTATAGCCACGATATATGTACCAATCGTTTTAAAAATTATTTCAATTTGTTTACGACAGTCATGAGTGGTTTAGGTTTTACATACCAATTTTTTTATTTCGTCCAAAGCTCTAGTCATACAAGTCTCTCAAAATATATCCTACAGTATATATTTTTGGAAAGACACTTTAACGGTGACTACATTATGCCAGTAGCCCTCTTAATTACACTGAGAATTTAACATTCTGGTCTAGTCTGTTGTCAACGGAAGCCTGAATCTTATGCCAGGAAACGCATTGCACAAGGCCATCGCTGGGTAAATTCAACGCGAAGCACATGGGCCAATCCTAAAATGCCAATCTTCTTGAAAAGGGATGCCTTTGGACTGAGAGGAAATCCGAGCACCCAGAAGAAACGTCTCATACATGGAGATTTAACACCCTCAGATCTGGGATCACACACAAATCTGTAATCCCAGAGAAGGAAACAACGCAACGTGTTGAACTATCTTGTTGATGTAGTTTTGCCAATATACTCCTTTCAGCAAATACTACAGTTTTATTTGTATAAATAGTCTTGCGCTTGTCATTAGCGATTTCCATGCCATAAGGTAAAAGTGGACGCACGTACATTCTCTCGGACATAAAAATGACAACTGTAATACCAAGAATACTAACGCGTTTTTTTATTTATTTAACGTTGTCTGTGCTATTGGTTAAAAGGGTTACATATTAATCAGTTAAAGCACAACTGACAAATATTGTCCCTGCTTTGCAAGCAATCAGTGGTAGCAGGCTGTTCAAACAGAGCTCTGCTTTGTGATTCACATGATCAGTGAAAAGACTTGTGTTTGTATTCATTCAGTGAGTAAATGCCCAAATAAGGTAACCTCTGAGTTTGATTCAATTGACAAGGTATTTGCTTGGGTTAGCAATACATTGGTCTATTATCACCCAAAACAATACTACCAAAAAATGTGCAAAATATAGACTTGAATTACATAAACCAATGTATATTTAATTACACCTCTATCATAAAACTAATACAATTAGGAAACATTATTAAATGTCTGCGGTGGGTTGGCGCCCCTCCCTGGGTGTCCCCTGCCCTGTGCCCTATGTCCCCTGGGATGGGCTCCAGGCTTCCCGCGACCCTTAGCAGGATGAAGCGGTATAGTAGATGAATGAATTAATGAATATTAAATGTATAAATTGATACATTTAAAATGTTCTTCCATATGATTACAAAATTTATCATTATCATTATCATATTGCCCCTTATTTGAAGGACATTTTTTTAAATCATAATTTCCCCCAGCACATAATTCTTAAAAACAAGAAATGTAGAAAAATGAAAAACAACAAAAACCTTGGGAAGAAGGGGGGGGGGGTAATTTTTGAATCTGTCATATTATTGCTGACATTTATTTTTATTCAAACATGCCTCCTCCCACACATTTACTGTTTTTATTTAGAACAGTATGACTGCTTTCAAGATTTAATCTGGCACTGTTTATTTCATTCTTTCTGCATACAGGACCACTTTAGTTAGTTTTTTCTTTTTTTCAGTAATACTTTGTGTGGGAAAAATGCAATACTGTTAGTTTTATTAATGAGGTTTTAAGAGTGACTAACGTTATTTCAGTGAATTGTTATGGATATGTGGTGTAGTCCAAGCATCCAGTGGATATTTTTACTGTCAATTTTAAACCAGTTTTTTCTCTCAATGCATTCCTTTTCCTGGCCTGATCAAAACACTAAGTAGCAATTTCACCAATTGGTTAAGTGTAACTCACTTTTTTAAATTTTTGTTCTATGTCTTCAAAAGATAAGATTTTTTTCTTTCTCTCTAACCAGATAAATTGTCATTATATACAGTGCTTTTAACAATTTATTAGTTATCTGTATGGGCAACATTCACAATATGTAATTTTAGGTAAATGTAATCTTAATTGTGTTGATTTTACTCTCTTCCATCACCTCCACCTCAGTATGTTTTTATGTTTTGTTGAACATAGCTCTTAACATGAATTGTATAGAAGCTGGAAATTTTAACTGTGCTGTCATGGCACTGAAAGGCTGGCATAATTTGCATGGGAGGGGTAAGATTATTGTTCAATGTCAACAAATCAAGAGACATTCAGATTTATTCTGTTTTATTCTACATACTGAAAACCCACAAACACCTTCCATAAAACACTGCAGAAAAAGGAATTTGTACATTTGTTGAAAGTAGTACGCCATCATAAGCAACCTTACAGGAGTATTTTTTATGAATTGTAATACGCTCGTACATTATTGTTGCTGAACCTCAAGTTTTCAGAACCAAAATTACCCCGTGCAGGTAAAACGGTTTGAATATATAGTACTTTACTATTACAGACAAACACACATGGTTAAATACATAAAAATCGAGAGAAATCCATGGTTTAAGCAGAGGTTGGTTTGCTCAAAAGTCTGAAAAACTCGCGGCACACGAACTGCACAAGTTTATCCTACACAAAACTGAACAGAGTAACCTGCTCATAATATGAATGAAACGTTTCCACTATCTAACGTACGTTTCAAGAATTTTGACTGGATGGCCTCATTTAAACCTACAGAGGATACATAATCTGTATGTCGCAAACACTTCACCGTAATCATGACAGTTTAGTCATAAACAGAAATGTAATATTCCGTCCTTACAGCTGTATTGTTACAGCTGTAGCTGTAATGTTTACTAAGTTTTCTAATAAACATGCTCTTAACACATAAAAATCACATAAACTCACAACCACTGGAACCCAACATCTTTTTAAGTTTTATATTAGGGTACATTAATACTTTGCATAACGGCAGCTATGGGATTGGCATAAATTACTACAAAAGCTGATTTTTTAATATGGATGTGTTTTTTTTTTTTTTTTAATTAGCCTTAACACTAACAGACAGCCACGCTGTTTTGTTGCGCAATCCTTCCCGTACGCAGCCAATAGCGGATTGACTTTTTGCCGCATCAAAGGTCATTTCTGCAGGAGATATTAAGGCAATGCTTTACCTTCGCACTCTATAAATGCGCAGAAATCAGCACGGACGGGGAAAGGCAGTGTGGTATAACGATGTCCAGTACGCATAATAAGCACGACCTTCGTTATACTCTTTCTGCAGCTGAAAGTTACGGTCTTTCCGCGGCGCTTGGTTGTGTTGTTATGTTCTCGGTGTGCGCCGTGCTTTTTATTATTTTTAGAACGCTGCGGGATCGAAGGCGAAGATGTAACGAGCACGTCGCGATCGAAACAACAAACACTGTAAAGAGCCCTGAGAAGGCTGTGCGTCGCAAGAAGAGAAACCGCAACGCAGCTTCAGGTAAAAGCTTAATTGTACACTTATTTCTATGACGCGCTACCATTTTTTTTGTCTCCTGAGTGTCATGCATTTGTCTTATCCCAAGGGCACAAGTACGTTTTGAGCAAGGGACGCTGTTGCGTATCGTTATAGCTTGCTGGAAACGCGTTTTCAATGTTTGTTTGCAATATCATGCTGAGTATAAATTTTTACTATAAACCTATACACTGTAACGGCGCGCCGTGTTGCTTCCCAAACTGCACACATGGTGAAGTAATCCGTCTTTACGTTATGGGTGTTTGCATGTTTTTCAACCACATTCATGAAAGCACCCTCGATGAGTTAATGTTAACTACTACCGTGGAGTCCAAACTTAACTTTATTGTTCGCAATCGGACATTGTTAATGGCCGTGTTTTTATTCTTAGCACGTCTGAGGCAAGTGAAGCCGTGCGTAAAGTGATAATGACTGTATAAGAGCATAACGTGTATTTTATTTAATGCTTGTCTCACGTTTTCTGATTCATCAATTCAACTTCCCTTCAAGCGTGACATAATTAAGACCACAGGGTAACCTTACTATGGTGTTTGCATTTTCTAAAAGTCCCAGCCCATTGACGAGTGCTCTTTAACGCTGAATCGCAAAAGATGGCGGCTAATGTACAACAGGTCGATAAGTGTTTTGTAGATTCATTCGAGTGTGCAACATGGAAAAGGCGTTATTAATGTGTGGTTCCCCCCTCCCTTGCACTGTCTTTAGGTAAACGGAAGGAACCTGAATACAAAGTGCCAGGTTTCATTGAATGTGATACAGAGGAGTCATCACAAAATGCCAGCAGTTGTGCTGATACCAGTACGTGTTATGTCTATGAGTTGGACAAGCCTGCTACTGGAGAACTTGCAGGTGAGCCTCTGCCTGAGCAAAATGAGTGTGTTGCTGAATATATGAGCAGCTTGGGACACATCTTAAGCAACTGCAATGAAGACCAGAGTACAGCTTCTGTTGTAGATGACCAGCGTGAATGCGGCCAAGGACAGTGTGCGAGTGAAATGGAATCCATGACTGGTAATTTGAATGAATGCCAATTTGTCTGTCAAGAACTTCCTGGTGAGCCTATTGGGCAGGAGCAGGATGACTTCCATCAGGAGGATAGCAGTGAACATACTGGCAACTCCACCAATGATGTGATGTGTCTGGATAGAGTCGAAGCCACACCAGTTGTAAGGTGTGAGGTCACGAAGGACTACAACACCACAGCATGTACAGAAAATTCCCATGAGGACTTGGGTAATGCCTATCAAGCAGTGAGCAGTCATGATTGGCCATGTAGCAGTCTACCAAGTAGTACTGGTGCTAATGGAAATTCTGGCATGGACACCGTAGAGGTGAAGACCAATACTGAAGAGAACTGGTGTGCAAAACTCGAGTCCAAGGTGAACATCAGTTCTGCATTAAGTACTTGGAATACTGGAGTAAGCTGTTCAAGTAGCAGGTTGGAGCGTTTGAGTGCTTGTGCTGACCAGGACCGTCACCAGCCAGAGATTTTGCATGATCGTGTTCAAGTGGCGAATAACTTGACCGTGAAAGGTTCTGAGGTGACGCGTGAAACTGCGGGAAATGCGAACAAATTGGCTGAGAACTGTGACCCAGCAGAAATAAGCATTATGGAGGCAACCATGGATGACAACGAATGGATGAGTCTTGGTGCTGAGATCAAGAGTGGATTTACTGCTCAAAGTTTGAGTGAACAGGCAGTTGGCTCTGGCTCAGAGAGGTCTGTAGATGATGCCAAGACCAGCCTCTTTTTTGATGGTCATCTTGAAAGCAAAAGCGTGGCGACGGTTCATCCACTGTCCCACACTGTAAGTGTTCACTTCCGCGTTCACTATGTCACCCACTCACCTTTCCAGCTCCTTGCCGTAACTGGGAATAACAAGGAACTGGGGAACTGGGAGAGCTTTGTCCCTCTGTGGCAGACAAGTGGAGGCTTCTGGTCCAGCACTGTTGCTCTTCCAGCGGACTCTCACGTCGAGTGGAAGTTCGTACTTGTGGAGAACGGCAAGATTAGCCGGTGGGAAGAGTGCAGTAACCGTTACTTCTATGCTGGCCGCGATGAGGCTGTCAGTCTTCACAAATGGTGGGGTTATATTTAAAGAATACATGGTGGGCAATCTGTATGGTGAATTCTGTAAAGGAGTGCTGCAAGATGTTGGTTAATTCACAACTCACCTGTTTTTAGCTATATTCTAAGTACACATTATGAACTGTCTTACAGAAAGTGTTTAAATGCCGTAATCTAGGCTTTTATGAACACCATGTTTAACATTGTAAGTATTGCAACCAACTGTGGCTAGTTTTTCCCAATTCTGGCCTACTGCATGGCTTTTGTGTTTTGGAAATTTGTGTAATTGCACTACTTACTGGGTCGTATAGTTATGCTATTAACCACATGTTCTGGCATATTTTTACTTTGCAATAAAGGGATTTGTAAATGTCAACACGGGTGTTGTGTTCTTTGGCACTTGCGATAGATGGATAATTGTTAACGGACTTACTCAGTATGACTCTTCACAACATGTATACAGCAAGTCCCCTAATGTATGGTAGGTGGTCTGAAGAGACTACAGGGCAAACCTGTAGCAGGGAGGTACAACAAATTTTCCTTTGTGTAATGAGATCCATGTTTTTACAAGATCTCAACTGTGTGTGTGCACATGTTTATATAATGACCTTTGTAAATGGTGTTATTCTAATTTTGTGCATTTATACAACACGTGCCAGTTGACTAGGAATGTGACCAATTGGAATGTAACTGTTCCAAACAGAGGCTGTTCAATGGAGGGCCTGGGCAGTAAGAGGGGGGCCTTGCTAAAATGTTGGCCATGTTTACAAACTATATACACTAGGGGTGGTCAACCACAGTCCTGGAGAGCCTCAGTTGGCCACCCTTGATACCCCTTGATGGGGGGGGGGTTGTACAGTAGTGCTGAATACATTTAGCTGCACCACTAGGCAAGCAAAGGTGTCACCATTATGACTTACATAAAAAGTTGCATCTGACTTTATTCTACAACCAGGACTTTGATGCTTTTGAGATTTGGCATTTCTTGTAAATTGCAAAAAGTATTAGTGTTAGGAGTATGTCACATTTGCCTAGACTCATGAATACTTGATCCTGGATGAATGAATATAAGGTCTAACAAATTAAGATTTGTCACTTGAAGCTGATGCTGTATAATATTTTGGGGTTTTTTTTTTTTCTCCTCTCTCCCCATCAGGGTCTGATCTACTTCATGTGCACCCACCTATAAATCTCAATGATGCCTGTGTCTTGTATTTTGTCCATTTTCTTCACTGAAGGAAACTAATTTTATAGGTGCTTTTTAGAGCAATGGTCACTATATCCATTACAAAGGAAATATGACATCTTTGACCTGCCAAGGCAACAAAATTGAGAACTTTTAAATGAACACATCCTGGTTCCAGCTCATCCTAGCTCAATACATTAAAAATCTTAACAGGAGATGGCAATAATCTGGTCAGGGAATGTAACGTGCAGTTGGGGTGGGTGATAATTGCACCTTTTCTCAATTTTTATAATGAATTGCCCTGTCACACTTTCCTTTTTTTTTTTTTTTTTTTTTTTGCATTAATGCTTTAACTATTTGGCATAAGAAATAAAACTAAATGGAGCCTTTGCACCAATTGTAGATGTAACTTTATCCCCAGTGAGTCTTAAATAGGTTCTGAAGGCTTGTATACAAATTTAACGTATAAAAAGTCTTGCTTTAGTTAACTATTTCACAATTTGAAGAGACATACGAAAGCAGTTCTACTGGAATCAGACATCCCAACTTTCCCCCACCTATAATATAAAGCTCAATTGTGTCATTCTGTAAGCTAACATCGTGACATCAGCTTTAAATAAGAGTAGTCTACACCACTGTTCTCTGAACCAAGAACAAAAACTAAGAACAAAGCATCAAGTCTTACAAGGAACATAGAGATGTTCTTTTGGTGAGTTTAGGACCTTGTGAAATGGGCTTTGTTGGAGGTATTATAAACTGGAGAGAATAGAGAGGTTTGTTTTCTTCCTGAAGCATACTGTGGTTACACCAAATAAATCATACTGCCCTAGTCTAGTAGGTCTTGGTTTTCTGAGAGTCTCTTGTTTGGGTGTTCCTTGTTAGATTTGAATAAAGAACTACAGGACAATGGTGAAATGGCTGGTTCTTTTGAAGGAAATAAGTTCAATACTTCTGTTCACATTTCTGTGTGCCTATAGAACATGTAAATGTCATCACTTTCCATTATTCCAAGACCACTGAAACATGGGTTCTCTGATACTATGTAAAGTGTATTCTATATTTATTTAAAAGTATACATGCTTTTTTCAGTTTTGACTACCTTATATAATAGCCATTGTTTTGACTTGAGGAATACATGTTAGATGATGCTGTTTGGCAGAATTATTAAATGTGTGGGCCATTGAAATAGCACCAAATGTACACATTTAAAACTGGAAACATCTTACATTGTGCATGCGTGTGTGTGTGTGTGTGTGTGTTTTGAGACCCCTGATGAAATGGAAAGTCGACAATTTCCATGTCGGTGAAGGTTGAGCAGCTTCACCAAATTGGGGGAACTGGGAGAGAAAATAGGCTGTGTTTACGTCAACTTATTAAAGTAACTATTTGCACTTTTATATTTAAGACTACTCTGGAACATGTTATATGCAATACAAATACAGTACAAACACCTTCAGCTGTAATTCACTTATTTTCCCTCTTATGTCCTCTCAATGACGATGACTTACGTTCTTAAAAAAAAGCAACATCTTATCTTACCAGACTGTTGCGTCAATTTGTACATTTCGTTGTTTCAAAGGTGTCCCTTTTACATATTACCTACACTGAAAACATGTTCACACAACATCGAAGCTGTATTGACGCTGATACCTGAAGTTACAGGAAGTGAGTGCATAGTATTGAAACACCGAAGCGATTGAACTGATTGCATAGAATTCACATTTACAGGACATAATTGGTATACGATTAACCAACATCTATTTGTTCTGTTTTTACTATAGTAATAGTTTTCATAATGATCAGTGACACAGAAAAAGAAAAGCTATTTTATGCCCAAGACATGAAACGTAGTAGTGGGACTTTCAAATATTTCTGAGAATTACGGACACGAATCTTGAAACTAATAATTTAATGTTGGTTTAAATCAGAAGCCAACAAATACGTGTCCAATGTATTTAGAAAATGTGAAATTTAATTTATTTTGGTCTGTGTGTTATTTTGTAACGGTACAGATGGTGCCCTTTGCACTACTAAGATATTTAGAAAATCATAGCATTCCATCATTTTGAAAGCGATTTCTTTTTTTTTCTCAGGGTTTTCTTTGGAATTCGATTAAGTAATCCGTACAGTGATGAAATCATCATGGGACTTTGTGTTGGACAGAGTTTGTGCACCAGACAGATAAGTGATGACCACGACATACCATGTTTCTGCAGGGTTCCTGCCGAGTGGCGATACACAGCGGAGCGCCTCTGTTAATTTACGCATGCGTCGCCCAAGAATTTCAGAAAAGGCGGAGGCAGAAGTCCGCATCCATGGATCTGCTGGTATTTTTGCGCATCAAGAGCACGGACCGCAATCGAGTTTCCTTACAGCTTTTTGTTAAAAAGTCGCCCATCAAAGTTTGAGAGACGCGGAGACATGTAGGAATGAAAGCGAGAAGGCGCACCTGTTGTTACTGTTTTGGAAAACTTTTTGACAGCACAATCTAAGCGAATTACGAAGAAACCATCTAGCTGGGGGACAAGAGCGCTTTCTTTTCTTTCAGTCCAATGAATTGTAGCAAATGCTATTGTAATGGTAAAATGCGCTCGGAAGGGGGGGAAAGCTGACAAACGATCAAAAGTGAAGCATTCCGCCGATTGTCGCAGAATTTCGAAACGCACAAAAGTTTTTAAAACTACCCCAAGTTTTAAATCTTGTACATATAAATATTTTTTAAACATTACTTTTGATGGCAGGAGGTGGCAAGGTGGCAGGGGAAATTAGAGAGAACGCAGAATTTTGTTTTTAAAGAAGAGCTTTTTGCCAAGAGTGATGCCAGGGAATGTGTACAAGAGTGGACAGCGCCGATTTGGTGTGTTTAGAGTTTACAAATAAAAAAGGAAAGAAGAAGCAGAATAAATAACATTGTTCATTACTCGTCTTATTCTCTATACCTGAAGAAGCTGGACAGCATGGAGAGCAGTTCTCGTAGCTCCAGCTCAGTGATACACAGAGGAAACCTAATGTATGTGGAGGCTGTGCTTCATGGAGGAGCTCCCTGGGGCTTTACGCTCAAAGGTGGCCTTGAACACGGGGAAACATTAATCATCTCCAAGGTAGGAATTAACTGCACCCATGCCATCCCTAGTCTAACTAAGTTAGGAACAAATTATACTTTGGTTTCTCAAGATCATTTTTGTATTGCTGCACTGGACTACTATTGAAAAAATGAACGCGTGTATTGTAAATCACTTTGTATAACAATTACAAAAAAAAAACAAAACGTATTGTGATTGTGTGTGGTACACTTTTAACGATCGTGCTTCCTGCAACACAGTGATACTATATTTTACATATGGTAGTAACAGTGGACATAGAATAAGACTGCCACAGCTTAAAACCATGTGCAATTACTATAGCACAATGACATTTAATAATTTTTGTTTACATATTTGTATTGATTTTACAATAAAAAAAAAAAATTATTACAAAACTTTGCCGTGTGTAAATAAACAATGACCCCCTACTTTTCTGTGTGATGTTTACAGAAGACATTACTTAAATACAGGTCTTAGTGGACCTCATTCATATCCTGTTCATATTTTATGGCACTGATTGCATACGCTGTTATTCAGGCTGTACTTTGTTGAGATACAGGAGTATCTGAGTGTCATCAGAGAGATCAGTTTTATATCTCTAAGCTTTGCAGACAAGAAAATGACAGGTATCATTAGCAATTTTCACTTTAAGCTAAATCAAAAATGGCTCAGTGTCCATGCACAAATCTTACTCTTCCTTTGACTTTTAAATTCATGTGAATAAAGCCAGTAAGAGTTTCTTTGCTTGGTAAGTCTTTCCCTGTTTTGACAGAGGTAAATCAGCTGATCCTCAGTTCCTTGATTTGCATGGTTTGGCCACACGCGTAACACCTGAGACTGTAACAGGTGCAGTGCAGCCGTTTCCAGAATCTCTACATCAGTTTGCTCCACACAGAACACAGCCTTCATCTTTCTGTGTTAACAGCCAGTGTACTGAAGCCATTGCTTTTTCCTGCCTGTTGTTTGATTATTTGTAAAGTTTCAGTGTGTAGACCTTCATAAAAGTATAGATGAATGTACAGTCATTCTGATTGAAATTTACTGTCTTCTACACTCACACCCCAGGAGTTTAGTTGTTAGAAAATGCAACTGGTTAACTTTTTCAGAAATTGGTGCATGAGACACAGTTGTTGTATGAATGGTGTGTGTTTTCCTTGGCATATTTCTCTTCAAATGCATTACAGCTTTGAGTTCACTTTCACCACAGAAAATGCA
This sequence comes from Chitala chitala, assembly GCA_025773905.1. Classification (NCBI taxonomy): domain Eukaryota; kingdom Metazoa; phylum Chordata; class Actinopteri; order Osteoglossiformes; family Notopteridae; genus Chitala; species Chitala chitala. The sequence goes on from JABJVR010031969.1 coordinate 26,332, forward strand.
TTTCCATTACTGACAACTGGGAGTGCTCATGTTTAAATATACAAATGGGAAACAGGGAAAGAAGGAAAGGTGGTGACTTACAGAGATGTCATTCTACAGCATGCTGAGAAAAGAAAAGAAGTCAGAAAGGGCCTCACATTCTTATGAATGTTACATATTATTGCCTAAGGACATAAATGATTTTTCAAAACACAGCTGAGGTTTTATGGTTTTCACGTATTGAAAATGTGCTTTCCATTGTTCAGTTTGGTGGCAGTGTGCTATTCTATAACTACTGAAAGTGCTGTGTTTCTTTTAACATTTGGGGGCTTATAGCATATTTTAATATACTTGATTTTCTGGATGATAACTTTATCCAATACATCATTTGTAAATTCAATAATAAATTGCATAGTAAAATGAGAATTTCTAATAGAAGAATATGCATAAATTGCTTCTGATTAAATATCATGCTAGGTATTTTTTTGGGCCATTCGAGGTGCTTGCCTGTAGTTAAGATTTGAATTATAGCAAAAATGTGGATTTAAAAGTATATTTAAATTTCTTGTACTCAGTTTTACTTTATTTGACCTATGTGGGCAGTTTAACATAATGCATACAAATATGGCATGGTTTTATGAAGGCAACTGATGAACTATGTTCTTTTACATTTCTAATGTTACAGATTGCATAGGGAGAGGTATTTGGAGTGGCATGGCGGCTCAGAGGGAGTGGTGTTGCTTCACAAGTGTGGGGTGGAGGGTTCAGGTCCTTGGGGCTGTCTTTTTGGATCCATTTGGAAATTAAATCTTTATTGTTTTGGTTTCCTCCACCAGTGAATTCTCAACTGTCAGCTGCTGTTGGTGTGTGCCTGTAGACTGCACTATCCCTGTCACGCTGACCAGATTAAGTAGTTTGAAAATGAAATGTGCCTTCCTTGACTACTTTTGTGTAAGGAATTTTTAAAGATCTATGCGATAGCAACGTTAAGAACTTCAAAGCAAAAATAATCTCACGTCATTACTTTAGCACCTACGCACACAATATTACATTGCAGGGGGATAAAATGGTCAGTCATTCAAAATAGCTTTTTTGCCTTTTTGATTAAACCGCTGTCAGGGAAACATTTTTTCTGGATTTACTGACTTGTTTGAGTTTGTTTTTCTAAGAATTAAAAAAAAATCTTGACCAAGAAAAGTCATTGAAAATATTGGATATGGTGTGTCGAGACTGTTTCTTCCAGTTTTTTCCCTACAAAACCATTCCCTATGGCCTTAAATTAATTCAGAATAAAACTGATATACCTTATATGTAAAATTTGTAAAGAACAATGTTTCTACCAGTGTTTTTAGTCAGCCACAGTTTCACTGCAAAGCTGAAAATTTTTTGGGTTACAACAAAGAATAATTTTGTATTTTGGTGGATATTCTTCTAAAAACATTTTTTGTGCATTTGTTATTCTGCCTACACTTTTGTGCATTCAGACTTTTATTATTATTATTATTATTATTTATTATTGTTAAAATTTTTAGGTTTTAAGGTATATTGTATTTCTCACATAGAATGAATATTGTCTTTGATGCCTGCAGTTCTAGTGCACTGGCCCTTCACTAGGGTGGTCACAGTATACTTCTATGTTGCAATTGTCGCCCGCAGTCTGATAAAGCAGCGGGAGTTGATGCAATGTTAAAGAGGTTCTAGGAATTTGGCACAGTCTTATCTGAAGGCCTGGGCAGCAAGGATTGGCTTTCCCAAGAGCGGGCCATGAAGCATTGTGTCGCGAAAATGTCGCTGCATAGATAATTTCATCACGTTGGTAATTAATCTTCCCCTCTGTAGGGCTCACAGTGAGTTGTGTCAGCATCCCCACAGACCAGGCATACAGACTTCAAGCAGCCAGCCCTCTGAAAGGCTCATAGGGTACAGGCTTCGAGGACACAACGCGTTTGGAATCAGCTGAAGTACAGGACAGGAGTGGGGCTCGGCAGTCTTGGAAGGGGAGAGTGATGGCTGTTAGGCTTAGGGCATAAGAGAAGGAACTTTATCTGGTCAGAACTCTGGATCTTACCAAGACCCGGCACCAGGCCAGGGATCCAAGACAGCACCGGGCTCCCCCCCACCTTAAAAGCTGGAAAGTGGAATTCGGAATGTAGCCCAGAGTTCTGGCTCTGTTCCAAAGAGAGAGCAAGAGGGAGTGAAGGAAAAAAAACAGAGAGAGAGAGAAATGTCAACGGCGGAATTAGCGTAAGGCTGTCTAGTCCAAAAATTGGCGAAAAAAGGGGGAAATAGAAAACAGCAGTTTCAGCTTAGTTCTTCATCTGGTCTGTGCACTAACTGTTACAGACATAGTTTTTGGTCTTTTTGGATGTTTAATTTTGTTTTAAAGTCAGGCAAATGTTGAGATATTGTTGATATGACCTGCTGTACAACCTATGGAACCAGTCTGAGGAAAGGTTACGATAATTAGTGTCTCTGTTCAAGTCCACATTAAAAGGATCATTGTTTCAGCTTTGGCAGCACACTGGTAATTAAAGACTCTTTCTTCTAGTCCTGCAGCATCAAGTTAAGTAAATCGCTTTTTACTTTTACTAGGGGGAAACAGCTTATCGCTAAGAAAGTGTGAAAAGATTTTCCTGTTTCAGTAAATATTTTAGATTGTATAAATATCTTTAATGTCTGGAGTTGGTTTAAAGGTCATTCTAATTGTCAACACTTAGGATTTTTGAACCAGAATCAATCCACTAGGTGCTTCAAGCATTGTTAATGTAGATATTTTTGTTGTATTGTGCTTATTTAGGTATTTTAAATGGCATTTTCCCCATGGTTTTTTTCAAAGCCATAAGGCTTTGTCATTCATTTTAGCTTGGCAGCAGCAATAACTGGTTTATGAAGACTGTGCAAGTATATAAAGGGATGTTTTACAAGAGTAAAATATTTGGGCAGTGATCAAAAACTGCATTATCCAGCGATACATAAACAATGACTGTTCTCCAAATGTTTGCATTCTCAGAAATTTAGTGGTATTTCAATTTGGCATGTGTGTGCAAAAACATAAAAAGGAATAATTGTTTTTGTATTTTGTCCGTACAGCTATTTACAGTTGGAAAGGAGAGGATGGGAATTTGGGTTTAACCTTAACCTTTCTAACATTTTAAGTTAAATTGTTTCAAATGTTCATTTTAAGAAGTAATTAACAGCTGTACAGCCATGCTCAGTTTTATAGTTTGTTTTCTTGGCTGAAATTTTCCATTTGATGTCTTCATCCAAAGATTGAAACACTCTTCATCGTTACCAGCTCTCGGCTTTCCATGAAATCTTTGATGTCTGAAAAACATAAGTAATCTAAATAATGTATTTGGAATAACATTGAGTTATGTAATACAGTTAGTGTACTTTAGACATGCAAGATAATGTTTGTTTGTGTGCGCGCGCGTGTGTATTTATATACAGCATATACCGTATATGTTATGTTTCCAACACGACAGGAGCTTTATTATTCAAAAGATTTTGGTACAATATCATTAAACTGTAACTTTTTATGTTTGTTTAGTCTCACTAATACAGGTGTTACCATTTTCCTGTGATGTCAGCTGTTAATATTTCAGGCTCTTTGGGCAGGTGGAGGACGGTGGGAAGGCGGATCAACTACAGCACCCTCTGCAGCCTGGGGACCAGATAGTTATCATCAACCAGGTGGAGCTCAGTGGGACCAGGCAGGAGGCTATTTCACTTGTAAAAGGCTCCTACAAGACCCTTCAGCTCATTGTCTCCAGGTAGACTCACAGCTCTTTTACGCCATTTTTTCTGTTTCTCGTTTTTCCCAGAAGTATGAAGACCCAGGTGTCTGCATTGTCCTTGCTACTTTATCAAAGCCCAGATTATATACAGGAAATGCTATGCTGTGCGTGTGGGTTATGTTTTTGTTATTGTTTGGTTGTTTTTAAGGACTTTTTAATGTCACATGAGGTTGTTAGTAAGAGACAGATAAGGACTTTAAGGAAATGAAACATGAGATGTCCAGTGCATTTTCTCACTATTGTATAATTGCTAATGCTTATGTTAAGTGTGTTAGTGAAGCTGGCTAAGTAAGGAATAAAAACATGTACTTATTAGTTCAGGTTGAATTTATAGCAGGTTGCATAGGATAAACATTTATAAGGTGGTGTAGCTTGCAAAATGTTTATAGATGAAAAGTAGGCCACATAGATGTTTGGCCAGTGAAAACAATCTAAAATAGTTCTGTGTTGTCAGCCTCGACCCCCCCCCCCTTATCAGTTATAGTCATGCTTTAACACTTAGAGGTCAGCACTGGTCTTTGTCTGTTGCATGCCTAGCTATATAGTCAGTGGTGTTTTGTAAATGTTATCCACACTGACAAGGATAAAAAAAAAAACCTGAGTCAGTCTGACCTATTATTCAACGTCTGCCACGTCCCATGCTGTCAATTCCATCACATTTTTTAGATTGAGAAAATGACGTTCCTTTTTTTTGAAAATGTGCATACCAGGGAATGCTTGAAAGCTAAATTAAAGTTAATGTGAGCTCTGAGTAGCACATGAGAAATGAAACCAGGCCTTGTCAGTTAATTTTACAAAAACCACCAACTGAGGGGTGAAACTTGTCAAGATGATGTGTCGTGTCAGCACCTGTGTGCTGTTCATTTAGCCAGGTCCAATATCCAAATGGAAGGTAACAATTAGGGCTACATCACACCAAATGAAAATGCTGATGTAGTAATGATCTTTCTGTAAATATTTTAATTAGTAAGAACCGATCAACAGGCCAGTAAAAATTACTTGGAGCTGCCTCTGGCCCACATGCCACCAGTTGAATAGCGCTGAATTAAACATTACATTGATCTGTTGTTTTACAGCCTGCAATGCATTATTTAAAAAATGAATTGGTCCGTGCATTTGTGCAGTCTTTTAAATGTGCTACATCCTGTGAGAGGCATCAGGCAGGTGTAACAGCATTTCTGCACCGCTGTCTTCTGTACTTCACTTCTTTATCTAGGCCTTCTTAGCTTGGCCATGGTAAATGCTGAATACCATGTGAATCCTTACCCCTGTTTCATTTTCATTTCCACAGCAGATCATTATTTCATATGTACAATAACAAATTAACATCTTCTCTGTAGTGCTTCCTTTGCATAAAGATTCGTGTTGCATTGCAAATTATGTATCACTCTGTTTACTGCTCTGGATCAAAATAATAGTGTAGTTTTCATTTGATTTTATTATACGTTCCCTGTCTTCAAGATTTGGTTTTCTATGTGATGTGTCCTAGTGAGCTGAGACATTTTGCATTAAACGAATGCAGGTAACATGTTCACCTGCAAATTAAATTGACAGTAGGTACTGTAGAAGGTCATTGTGAGTAAGCAAGTGTCCTCCAGGGGGCGAACATTATATAAGTGATTAGATTTTCACAGTATGGTAGTAGGAATACTGCCCTTATGGCATGATTGCTCTCTTAAGTGGGGAGCAGAGAAGCTATTGTGATAAATGGAATGACAAGTTGTGACATATGTGATAATGATTACTTTTGCACCTGAAGGCTTGTTTACTGTGTGTCAGTTTATAGAAAGCAAATTCAGAAACCATATTTTTCCCAATAATATTGCCCCAACATTTTTGTCGTCTGGTGCGTTTTGCCACGTAACATTATAGATATCAATATGTTGCGAATCCAGCATTCAAAGACATAACAAAGTGGTAATACTCCATTTTACCTAATTCAATATAGTAATAATTAGACTAGTTCAATGATGTATATTCCATTAAATCTGTAGAGTTTACAGTCTTAACATCAAGCAGTAGTATTGTTTTCCAGGTAAGCATGAAAAAGTGTAGTGACTTGCAGAAAGGTCACACAGTCGTACACGGAAGCATGGTTATTATTCCCTTCATAATAGGTCATAATGAAAGCATTGTGGAAAAAGCCTAGCCACCCTTGTTTAATGGCTGGCACCAGTCTCAGATTTGCTTGCCTGAGTGTAGAACAGGGTTTACGACCTCTTGCTTCTTGTTCCTGGTGCCGCATGAATAGAAGACAGAAGCAAAGCAGGTCATTGGCTTACCTGGCAGAAGGCTATGCTAATTTGCATTCAGGTACAGAGTTCAGGTAATCGTCTTAAAGCTGAAGCAAAAAAAAAAAAGATCAGGGAATGTAAGGACCAAGCGCACAAGCATGTCGATCCCATAACTCGTGGAGAAAACAGGTAGCCTTGTCACCTGGGGGCCACGAGCGGTCGGACACCTGCAGTGTACCTGTCCAGGTAAATGGGAGCTGTTGGTTGTTGGTGTGGGGAAATTTACAAGCGTGAGTGGAAGGCAGGGCTTCTCAGAGGAGCATGTGTTTTCATCATAGCTGCTGCTGGAGAGAGAAGATCACCTTTTTGCAGCTCTGATAGTTGTGACACAGCAAAGCTTCAGCACAGGCGGGTACTGGCCACTTCTGTGATCTGCTTGGAATTACATCGTTAACTGTCCTGTCTAAAATTCCCACCAAATCGTGCTGTTTTACTGTGTTCCATTATTGAATCGTTGTGGGAGATAACTAAAGATGACAGCGTCTTCACTTTTGCTAATTTTCTCTATACAAATTTTTAAAATAACACCTGAAACTGGAGCAAACACACCCCAAGTCACATCATTCCATACATGTGTAGTTAGAGGGTCAAAGAGATTGAAATGGGAAGTCACTTTGAATAGGTGCATCATAAAACCAAGGAAGTTACATACAACAGAATGTATGAGGAACACAGTCCAAGCTGTTGTGTGGAAAGGTAGGTGGAAGACATTGTTATTTATAATAAGCATGAAAGGTATTGTGGATAAAATTCTTTGTGACCATGTAGACAAACCATTGTGTGTAATGTTTTTTTTACTCTCCAGATTATTGCATGCCACTTGTTTAATTTGATGAAATTTTAATAGATATGTGCCAGTCCTTTTGTTATACGCAGGCCTGATGCGTTGAGTCAGCAGTTCATTGTGATTGATCTGAGGTATTGTGTCACCAGCAGTGCTCCTTTGTGCAGATAAGAGCACAGGGTGAACTTCATACTTTGGCTGCTGCATGCTGGCCAAAGGACCGCTCTCTCTGACCGAAGTAGCCACCTTTTCAGCTTTTTCTCTTTCCTGACTTTCAGGAGTGCAAATTAACTAAAATGTGCCACACTGGTATGCTGGAAATATTTAACAGTGCCAAAGGTATGCCAGGTCTATTTCTTCCTGTATAATTAATAGAAGTGCTGACATTCCTTGTTCCTTGTAAAAAGTCAACAATGTGCACAGTGTTGAACCTCTAAAGAGTAGATTTACGCAGTAAATTCACTTCCTTTATATTGGTGCCTTGATTATTTATTTTCAGACAAGACCTACACGCAAAGATGGCCTTTAGGAAGGAGTCTGTCAATAATGTCTAACTGCATTCCAGTTAATATTCCTCTTTCCATTGGCCAGACACTGTGGAGTGTTGCTGTCCTAGTGAATAAAACAACATCTATATAAAATGCTGTTTTATGAAGATGTGTGCTGTGCTCCAGTGATTGGCTCCAGAGTGCTCACTGGAGCCATTTGGACCGTATTTCACAGCATCTCACAGCATCCACATCCAGTTAATAACATACACTTGCTGTAAGCTGCTATTTGAACAGGAGACCACAGCTAGCTGAGAAGGGCACCATGAGTGTTTTGTCACCATAAGCAGCTATCTGATATCTTCATATGATCACGGTATGTGTGTCTGTGTTTGTGTGTAGTTTGGTGAGGTGTAATGGTACAACATACTGAAAAAGTTTAATTAGAAAAATTTTTTATTCTGCATTTACTAACAGTGACTTTTATAAGCAAGTTGGTGTTGGTTTTTGATATCTGGGTATGATTTTACAAACTGTGTTCTGTTGACATGTTAAGAACATGTTTACAAGTGATAGCACTTTTTATGCTTAAAGAATGTATTCAGCAAAACAGGATGTGACCTCAGCAAATTACTGACAATCATTTTATATATATATAATTATATAAATAAATAAATATAAATATAATATATATAATATATAATAAATATATATATTTTATATATACCGAGTGACTTCCACATCCCAGCCTGACGTTCTACCCATATATATAATGGTTCAATGGGTAGAACATCAGG
>JABJVR010031999.1:6711-34463 GCA_025773905.1 Chitala chitala
TGTTCAGGCTGAGGGACAGCGATACAGCACTCAGCTGAAAAGGCTGATCATCGGGCTCATGTTCAGGCTGAGGGACAACGATACAGCACTCAGCTGAAAAGGCTGATCATCGGGCTCATGCTAAATATTAATGTGTATTGTTCACATTTCCAGTAGCTTTAGGTGATGCCACCTATGTCTTCTAGACATTGAAAACTCTAGAGAAAGTAACAAAACAGGCAAATGTCCATGTTCCCTTAACTTCAAGGCTTTGCTTGGGATACTGTAGTTACTGATGCCGATGTTCGTCCTCCTGTATATTGTTTACTTACAGTGTGGGGGGGTAAGTGAATTAGCACGGGCTTTTCTGTAAGTATACACATTATATAATAAATTAACAATTTCAATGAGAAGATGACTGACTGACAATTTCAATGAATGAAATTAAATTAAGACATTTTACAAGTGCCTTTCACAGACCTTGGGACATTTCACACATGCACAAATAAAAAAAATGAATAAATAAAAAGGATAAGTTAAAGGAACATTATCAGCACAAATAAATCCACACACTGCTTGTTCAGCTCCAAGCTCCTTTTCAGTGACTAGTGTCACGGAGTGAAGATTTCGGCATCCTAGGCGTGATCACAACTGTGCTAAAGACTTCAGCGTTACATAAACTATTTCTTTTATGATTTATCCTTCACAAAGTGGACATTTCTACATTTTCTGCACTACCTTAAAATAAGAACTCTCCAGTTCTAATGAAATTTGGTCACAACTGCATGCCTTGATCAGAAAAGTAATTTATTTTTTCTGCCCTCATATTTGCAAATGATCTCAAACTGTAGTGGTTATACAAAGCGTAGGTTTACATAAAAAAAAAAAACATTCATAGAATAACAGCGAAAAAACAGGTTGCAAAGTTATGTAAAGAAAGTGGGATAATTCCAGAGTGCAAGCCTGGTGGTCCTGAAAACAGAGTCAGGCACGGAGTCGAGTTTAGGGTCTGGAGTAAAAAGGGAGACGAGCAACAGAAACAGCACAGCAGGCGATGGGAGGACAGAGGAGCTTTTCAGAATATAAATCTGAAAAATCCTTTGCTAAAATTGTATTTTGGTGAAAAACATGCAGATATAGAAATACATCAGTACAGAGAAGTAAAATGTTTAGTAATTAATAAGTGCGCGCACGCAGTTTTCCTGAATGTGTTCTCTGAGTGGCTGAAGTGTTGCGCCATTCTGGGACGGATCACATGCGGCTGAGAACAAAGGGTGGACGGTCACGGCGCAGCTGCGTAAAGAAACGCACACAGCCGTCTCGGCGGGCACATGCAATACTCATGTTCGGTGCAAGATAACACGGGAGGTGTGGTGTTGTGTTAATATGGTAAAATCACAATTAACAACCTTTCTAATATTTTTGTTCCCCTTTCTGTTTAAAATCCACGGCAATGGTGAAGGCACCATGGTCCTAGGAGAACGTTACTTCGTTTCACTGTGTACTGTACTCACTGGATATGGTTGAAATGACAATAAAACTACATTGACTTGGACTTTGAAATCCAATGCAGGTGTAGAACAGCTGTTTTCATGTTTAAATGTATTTTTATGTGCGTTATAATCCAATGCTGTAACCCTAAGGCAGGTCAAAATATCGTTCTCCTCAGGGTTTGGCTATCGCTGAGAAACTACACAATTACATCACCTTTTTAATAATTTCAGTTGAAAAAAAATCCATATTATGTATGTAGTCGTACATGATAGTAACTGCATTGTTTTAAACTTTTTGAAAACTGTAACTGGATTTTTTAAAACTTCTGTCAGATCATTTCCAGCATTATTATCCTTCCTGACGGCACATGTTGGGAAATTAATTTCAGTCTATGTTTTTCTTCCACTTGACTTGTCTCTGGACTGTAGAGGAGACACACTGCCATGTTTTCATTTCATTTCCTTTTTTCAGTCCACTATGTTTACTGATGTGCTGCATGATGAAATGGTTATACTGCAGTGCGTTACAATTTCAATATTAAAAACTCATAACTGTATAGCGGTGTTTTCTGTTTTTAAATAACTGTTTTATAATTACAGACAGAGCGCTGTATATATATCATAAATGTAATATGTTGGTTTAACTTAAATGTGCTCCTTTCAATAATAATTAATGTTGTATGGCCATATGCACATATGAGTGTAACCTGGTGTTTCCTGTCCTCCTGTTACAGTGTGTTTCACTATCTACCCATAAAATATCTTTCTGCTGATGCACATTTTTAATCTGCTCAGTTAAATGTCTTCTGGGTCTCCCTCCTCCTCACCCTTTGTTTTCATTCATTAATTTCACTGAATTTGTGAGGTCAAACCATGATAGTGGAATGGTGCATAGAGAACTCCGGATTTCCCCCAGGTTCAGAAAAGCTTTCCACCTCTAGAGCAGGGTGGTCTCATGGTGCTTTCATTTCGGTGATGTCCTTAATTTAGCCCTATGCCTTGTCTGTTGTATAGAACCGCCAGTCGTTTCTCTGAAAAACCCTTAGAAAACTCTAGAAATTCTCTTGAGGTCTCCCATGAGAAGAACAAATCAGCAGCTTGTCTGGCTACGCTGTGGTGTTTCTCTCTGACTCGAAAAAGGTAGCCTTGTTTCAGTTATTGGACGAGGGCGTATTTTTCAAAACGAGAGCCAAGGATTCCCTGCTACTTACTTTCAGAAAGAAAGAAACAAATTTGTCTCTCATTTTGTTTTTTCATCTTGCCCCGAGAGAAACTGAGAGGTTTTCTAATGCTGGTTCCTCCCTCTTGTATTTCCACTGCGCGTCCCACACAGTTGTGACAAACTGCTATGTTCTATGAGCCGCTGAACCCTGCGTGTTGTATTCAAACACAGCGAAAAGGAGAGCTTGTGCAAACTGCACTACTGTTAGGCAAGCCTTGTGGAGATGACACTATACCAAAGAGCAAACTATGATTTTTACCACACATGCCATTCACACACACAGCCCTGTTGTTTAAAGACTTCATAACATCAGTAGGGGGGTGATTTGAAGAAGGCCTTGTCTCACAACCATGTGAAATGTGAAAATACACAGTGGCGTGAATAACTCAAAATCTACACTGTGACGCTGTATTTCCGAGTATTCTCGCTAATTAAACAATGAAAACTCAATCAATACATGGCTACTGGTAATGGTTACATATTAAACCTGAAATCGTTTTTTAACCTACAAAACAGTGTCCTACTAATAATACCAATTTAACAGTCAGTGGTTTAAAAAACATGCAAATTTGAGCACTCCCACAAATTTCAACCTTAGTCATGAATACTTCAGTCTGTCTTCAGTTTTTTTCCACTTTGTATAAATAACCGGAAATAAAATCGCTGTAAATGTCGACATTTCGACTGTAATCAACAGACACAAACTACCAAGCGAATCTGCTCTTAAAAAAAGGTTGAACATAGAACATACATGTTTTTAAGCATCTGGCCAAGTTGTTTGGTGCACAGAGAAGCATACGCGAGTTTCAGAAAATGGGTGATTAATGTAAACAAAGTCTCCGATTGCAAAACAGTTGTATTTTGAAAGTTGTGTTGAGCAAGATTTCTCCATGCACAATGCCAGAGAGTACACCCAGCAAGCCAAATGTCAGTCTAACGTTTTCTCTTTCCATTGACATTTTACCAAGTGTCTTGTTCATGTTTTTATGAAAGAGTGGCTCAGAGGGGAATTACAGACAGAAAGACAATGTGCAGAGATTAGCTCAAACAGAGGCCTGTTGTCTGCGTGTTCACCTGCTTCTGTAACTCCACGGTCAGTAGCTGTTGCAAACCAGCAGGTCACAGGATCTAGCTGCTCAACCAGACTGTGGGATGAGGTAGGATACACAGGCAAGGAGTGGGAGTGTGCAGGCTGGAGGAGGGGGGTGTGTCTCCTGCCTTTCCCCTGGAGGTTCTCTGTTTCAGGTCTGACTGTGCGAGGTATCACAGCCTTGCTGAGCTGTGACTAACACGGGTTTTCTTACCAAGTGGGCTTTTCCACTTCGCCAGGAGAGTGGGCAGGGGATGTCTGTTAGAAAGGAAGGGAGGGCAGGGTATACACCAAAACAATTCTTCCAGCTTTGCATCATTAGTACAAGTCAGTGCGAGCAGCAGGTGGCGATTATGAATACACGTGTAACTGCTTTTCAAGGAGGACAGTACACTTGTGGGAGGCAGTTTGACTGCAATACCACAAATAACCTTAGAAATGAGTGAAAATGCAGTAGGCTTTGGACAACAGTGTCTTCTAAGCAACAAACACAGGGTTTTTAGAGCACGTCGAGTTGATCGTCACATCTTTTCAGAAATTTTCTTTTCAAAAGAGAGAGAAGAAAGTGCAGCAGAGGTACAGAAAACAGAGCATGAAAGAGAGGAAAACCTCAGGGAGTGAGATGTGAAGAGTGTGACAGGTGTGCTTGGGCCTTTATGTGGTCTGCACCTGCAAACCACACCAGCGCCTTTCAGACCCCCTTCTCCAAACCTGTACCCAAGGTGGAGGGACGGTCGTTGGAGTCCAGCAACTCACGGTGGCCCCACAATGTAAAGTGAAAGAACAAACAACATTGTTTGGCCTGGTGGAGTTTAGCTGCACCTCTTCCAGGTCAGGTGTGGGGCGTGTCACTGTGATCGTCATGGAGCCACACTGAATGCTCATTACTAAAAGCAAAACTCAGGAAAGACCAGTGGAGGATGTGAGAGGTTGAACCTTCATTTGAAGAGAAGCTTCTGTGTTGTGAAACAGCGGCCTACATTAAAGCATGAAAGATCCTCTCAGCTACCCCTACAGGTGTCTGTGTCATGTGACCAGCAAGGCATCACCATGGCAATGTGTTAGAGGGGTCACAAAAGGAGCTATGAGACAGGACACGTGTGTGGGTCCCATGTGCAGCGTTGTGCTTTGGGTGCACACACACACAGGATCAGTGGGGGTGGGTGGTAGCAGGTGTGTGTGAGGAACACACACAAAGACAGGTGCACAGGATATCTGCTGGCCTGCATGGTAACTGGTGTCCTGTTAAACACCTTCACTGCCCCATATAGAGGGAGCTTGCAGGGTGGTGCCTTGTTGGAGGTGTGAGATTAGTCTCCCTCATTTCCACAGGACTCCTACACCACGGCACACAAGCCTGTATAGGTGTTCTCCTGCCTGCCTCAGCTTTCAGACAGAGTTACGCTCCATACAAACAAACATTAGGTGTAAATGTCTCGTTAATGGCATGTTTTTACAGCTCCTGTCACCTTATTACCTTGGTTTTCAACCTTTTTTAACCCATGTCCCAAATTAACCAATCATGATTTACCGGCGTCCCACATGATCCATGTCTTGATGCGTCTAGTGAAAACCACATTTTGAAAATTCAAGTCTTGTCATGCAATATATCGGTGGTTTGACAAGAAAGCCAGCGCGGATGGATGTTAGAAACGGACATGGAGGATACACACTGGCCTCTGGACAATAATCCCGAAAAACTGTGAGGGACTTGAGCACTTCTCACGTCCCACAGAAAATTGGGAAGTGTCCCACAGGTTGAAAACCCAGGCCTTATTACCTTGTTACCTGCTTATCTTATTAATGACATTCTTCATTCCGTTCTTTAACAAACATGTTCAAAACCTTGTTCCAGCGCTGGCTCTTCTCTGCACTCTTTTACAAAAGTAAAAAAATTGTTTTTTCCTTTTTCTTAGGAGTCTAAACACAGGTTTTTCTTAACAATGAAATTTTTATTAGGTTTACGTGATTCATGGTGACACTCCAACGTAAAAAAGTGTAAAAAGGAAAACACACAACGTGTCCTGTTTTTGTGATACTGTATTTCATTAATGCAACTATTCTATAAGATATTACCCAATTTTAATCATGAATTGAAAATTAAATGAATACAATTTTGCACATATGTTACCATGTTTATTATTATTATTTAATTTATATTGTTTTGGATTATAACAGTAATGAAACATTTTAGAAGTTTATCTTTACATACAGATATTTTGTGTTTATTTTTGAAATCCTTTACTTGTTAATTAAACTGCAGGCCAACGTTGAATTACAAAGTAAAATATGGCAAGAACACACAATCTTTTGATTTCTCTTGTTAGTCATAAAAGTTTTTTGTATACCATCGCACTGTAATTGACGTGCATGTGTACGCCTAGATAGTTCTTAAACTGCGTTGCGACACAAATTGGGTAGCAAACTTGCTTGTGAAGGGGCGAAAACGTAATTAGTAAATAGAAGAGAAAATAGAATGTTTGAATTTAGATCCCAAAATGACACCCAATATTTTCATTTTGGTCTTTGGATTAAAAAATTGAACAACTCCTGCTACAGACAACACAATAAAACAAACAATATTCCAGTTAGTCACGCCAGGAATTACGTACATAAGTCGAATACATGTGGGAGTAATAAACTAAATAAAATTTTTGTAATCAATCCAGTTTTTTAGGTAAAAATATGAAATGATTTGATTAAATCTTTTTAATCTGATTAAATTTTATTTTAATTTTGATAAAATAAAATCATTAACTAATTACTAAATAACCGTGTACCACAAATTTTAAATTATTAGCTAATGAAATTTACTAGAAAGCACAGATTGACACATAAAACAAATTTGCCATAAGGAAATATTTTGTTAAATAACAAAATTTAAGATCTTTATGACGGAAAATAAGACACTGCACTACGTGCATTTCTGGAATTAAAAATACCATGTATGTGCATGGTTCGGTACCACTGATGTGTGATCATCTTTTTTGTTAACACACTACAGAGCTCCTGTCCAGTTTAATCAATTCACAGTAATGAAATGTTTCCTTTATATCTACAGCTATTTCAAATTTCGGGCAACAGGAGATGTAGTACATGCCTATGGTGATCAACACGGACAAAATTGTCAGCGTTGGTATATTTCAATCTTTTTATTCAAAGTAATAAAATCTATGTGCTTTTGTCAGTGATGACTGAAACTGGTTCCGTGTAAGATAATTTTATGGCCTTGTTACATATTAATATCAAATTACATTACATTTAAGTACATTACAGAGGCGACACAATAGGTAGCTGCTGACATCTTGAAATAAAACGTCTTTCCTACCATTAGGTGAAACAATTTAAAATAGTTTTACGTTTTGTTTTATATTTACCACCTGTCACCAAATTCAGAGATGCAGACTTCATCCAACACACACCAGTCATGATGTTCACGTAACTACGTATTCCATACTTGCAAATTCTTCGATTCCTTTGACATACACTTTCTTGACCTGTGTGATTTAGGTCTGTTTATGATGCAGACAAAACGATTGACATACTTATGTTGATGTAATTGCATTACATTTTTATACGGCCTAGAATTTTGCTCAGATTGACCAAGGCTTTCAATACCAATGATTTGTCTTTATAGTTACGATTTCATAGAAATCGAAAAAGGAAAATGTTCCACCAGAGTTTTTAACCAATTAGAAAAGACATTTTTCTACATTTTTTCAGGAACATTACTGGTGGGTTTTGTCTGAAATTAGCTAACCAATTACAGAATATTGCTTGATTACTTATAGCCAATCACAGTAATGGGAGGCGACACCACGCTTTAAATAGGGCGCACTTCTTAATCTGTCGAGGACATCTGTTTATTGGTCAAACGTAGCTGGGGGGAGTATCGTTAACATAGAATACGGCTCTACGTTCTCACAGGTGAGTACAGGAACAATGAACTATTTTTTGTCTAAATTGTTGTTCCTTTGTTACATCAAATTGTTTGATGTTTGACTTCTAAATTTACTTTTAATTATTGTTTTTTGTTGTTATTGTATAAATGATAATTATGGTTCATGTATTATAGCATGGCCGAATTTGTCATGAATATGTAAAGTGTGTATATTTAGTCTGTTAATGCAATAGAAATGTCAGGCCCTGTATTTTCAGCTACCACTGCTCCTCTTTTGCGTGTAGTTTAAGCAAATCCCGTGTGTTGTGCTGCGTACGGCATCCATTCGGGCGCGCCGTGACTACAATGAGGTGGTGTATGGTTAACGACAACAAGGGGCTGACATTCTGCAAAATGACAACATAGCAATTAAAAATACAAAGCACCTGCATTCTTTGTTACATGTTTAATTTAGATATTGAAGTGTCTCCTACGTTCAGAAGGTTTAGGATATCCGTTTTTTAATGAGTAAAAGCACAATACAAAAACAGTAAGACACTACACACCCACTCAAACTTTCCAAACTATTTTATCATGCTGTGGACACCTTTACATTTCTGCGTTGGTTCTGATCTAATTTTTTATCACTCTGAACTTTCATCTGCTTTGAAATGAGTAGGCCATTGTTAAGAGGTTTACCTCTGCAGTCCTGGAGATCCAGGAAGCATCCAGTTGTTTGCGTGTTCCGTGTTTGTTGTCAGTTGCTGTGCTGAGTTTACATCAGCTCTACCATTTTATTTCAAGTGTCATCTGAAGGTCGTTCACAAAATGTACCTCAAAATTTGTAGAGGAGCAACTCTTCAGAATGGGCTGCTGACAAAGCGAATAAGACAGCGGCTTTTTACTATGAAAATGCAGCAGTGCGTAACGCAACAACATAAAAACCCAACAGCATGGAACTATCAAAATGCAACGATGTGTAATAATCAAACACGCAACGTGGAATTATTGACAATCAAAGCCAATCAATTTATACAACACAGCGGCATGGAATTAATTACAGCTGTGCAAAATTACAAAAATGCAGCACAGGTATTGTCTAAATGTGAGACATCATAGTTAAAATAATGCAGTGGTGTGTTATAATGAAAAGACAGGGCCTTGCAATATTCCATATGTTTGTACTGAACAAATCCACAACAGAGTTACCTGAGAAAACTTAACAGATGTGGAACAAAACACAGCATGTACAGCACAGCAGGGACTACATCCCAAAACACACAGGCTTGGAGTTAGCAAAATAAAGCTAAGCATAATTATTAAAATGCATTCTGGTCTCGTAAAGGTCTCCCGCTGATGTCTCCTGCTGATGCCTTCAGAAGCAGAACAATGAGGCCTACAAGACTAAACAGGAAACATTAAACAGCAATTTAATCAACTCAACAAATTACAATGCAATTCTAAACTGTGGATCATAAGCACAATAAAACTGTTTTGTCACAAACAAGAAATACCTGTTTAAAAAATTTATCATAATTATAATTAATTTTAGTAATGGGATAAGGTGCTGGAAAATGTATGCATGTAGGTTTTATGTTATGAACTATTTTTATTGTTGTTTTATTTGCTAAAAAGTCTTAGTCTTGGAAATAATGAACATATTAACTAATTGTAATATACGTATTTTAATACAAAAACGCATGTTAATTCAGGCAACCTGAATTAAATGTAACGCTGGTAGAGCAGACAGTTAGCGCTGGCGGTGTCCCAAGCGAAACGGCGGCGACACAGCTGCTGCTCACGGACCCGCAGTCATCTCTTTGAGTCGCTCTCCTCTGTTTTCTGTTTAACCTCTGCTCTAACCACAGGTGCAGCCGTCCGCCTTTCTGGGTTGGCTGCTCAGGTGTCAGCCCTCGTTAGCCATATCACTTCATCTTCTCAGTCTTCTTCTCCTGCTCTCGCTTCCTCTCTCTTTGTGCTTCCTCTTGCCGCTGTCTTCTTCCTTCCACATGATTTAACTTAGGAGAAACAAAAAGAAAGAAAATATCAAGAATTGCATTGTGGGGCCAAATCTATAATCTGTGCATATAACAGACTGTGGGCATCAGGAAATGTCACATTTTCACACTGTGCCACTCTGTCTTTGGTGGGGACTTTAACACACACATTTGGAGAATTAGACATGAAAAAAGAGGCCATTAGAAAAAGAAAGAAAAAAAAACAAACAATAATGAAAAGTTAATGTTCAAAGTATGTATCCAGTGTTCCAGACACAGGAGATACACACCTTCCTTTATATGTAAACATGGCTCTAGAACTTTAATGAAATGTCTGAAACATGTGAAAATCACCCAAATTCACAAATAAAGGAATTTTTCCACTTTAAACTCCAAAAGATGACAGTATCTGTGTGTATACATATGTACACAGAGGCACACACTCTCTCACACACACACACACACACACTTCAGTGTTCACTGCTGTGATAAAAGTTTAGTGCACCACTTTGCCACAGACTGACTTTTTTTCTATGTGCAAGCAGAGAGAAATCCGCCTTTCGTGGAACGACAGAGGAAGAGGGGGGTGTGAACGGGGGGAGGGGTGAAGAGTGGGATAAGAATCTGCACCTCATAAAATCAGAAGCCACCTCAAAGCCCAGTCTCCCCCCAAATTCACTCTTGTCTTTCCTTGTTTCTCAAAATCACAGCCCACCACAGACCCCTTCCTCTCTGCTCACTCTCACACTTTCACTTGACAGTCTTTTCTTGTTATCCTATCCTGCCATCCTTTATTATTCATTTGAAATGAAAAAGTCAGAGACAGCTTGTGATAAACTAGGGCTTTAAACTTACATGTTTCATGAATATTATCTGTTTGGCTTTTTCACGTGATGTTTGTCATACAGTGTAGTTTCCCATTATTGTGCATAACACATGGGCTTAAGGTGTGCTCATTCCCTATTTCTTTCTTGTAATTTCAGGTCCACAGAGAAAATGAAATGCTCTCCAGGAGAATTCCTCATCTTGGCCACTCTCATCGCTCTAACCTGTAAGTGTCACAAAATAACCCTCAGGAGACACTAGGCTCATTTCATATCGTACCACAACTAATATCAGTTATATGAATGTACGACAAATACAAATTGTTCAATATAAGTAAATTAAAAGCCATAATTTTTAACTAATTTTCTCCAAATAAACTTAATAGAAACAACACAAAATAATTTAATATTGTGTATACACTGATCACGCAATACAAAGCGATTTTACTGAACTCTGACCCCTACTTTACCATCCAGTCTCTTTAGATACCCCGGCTTTTTTAATCTCATTGCAAGTTGCTTGACTGGTATTTAACAGCACAGTTCAAATCCAATTAACCTAAATTGTGATGCATGCTGCCCTTACCTACACTCTGTCTGAAAAGTTGGTGCACATCAGAATATAGGATAGAATTTCTAAAATTTCAACACAAAAAACACAAACTTCTCACACATCTCCTCATAATTATCCTCCTTGAGTCCTTTGAACATGTTAAAAACGTGTTTTGGTAAACAGGGTAAAATAAATACATTCTTACACATGACTGGTAACCCACATGCACTGGCTTTCCTATTCATGCGTACAATCCACACAAAGTGCCTCGTTCACCAATATCACACAGTTTTTCTTAAATTTGTTCTTAATGAACATCCTAAGAAAGTTTGTTAAAGCCTTAATGTAATAAAAAATGTAACAAACGCTCATATTGCAATAACCTTCCAATAATGTAATAAAAATGATAAGAACAAAATGTCTTAAGTTTTGCACAGAATATCATAACTTATTACATTTCAAGTTGATGACATTATGGCTTTTAATTACATTTTTTGTTATTACATTGTGTGCAGTTATTGCATTGTGTGCTTTAACAAGGTTCTAAGCCTATGTCACATTTATGACAAGTTCTTAAAAGGCAGAATTGTTTGCAGATATCTTATACTGATGAATTCCAATGTCTTCCTAAATTGAAAGCACGTGCCAGTTGTACCTAATTAGCACAGGTAAAGGCCCCACCGACCCCCATAAGACTGCAGGTCGCGTGCGCAAAACTAGCCCGAAAACTAGGCACTCCTTAAAAACAAAGTCGTTACAAAATATTAATATAAAACATCACCCTGCAAAAATGCTAAAATAAAATTAAAGCTTGTGACACAAAACGAATGCTTATACAAAATCATATCATAAAGAAAAGTTCCTTTATATGTTTTCAAATTTGTCATAAAAATCCATCTTTTCAATGCAAAATGTTAGTTAGCCAGAGCATGTCAGTGTTTAAATGAATGGCCACCATCCTCGGTCCCCGCACTGGGATTACAAAGAGGTGAAGCTGCTTGGTAGAAAATAGCTTTAACACACGGACTCCTGTGGTTTACACTCTCCATGTGTTTCAAAAGGAAATTTGTATTATTATGTCAACCTTCTTTTAAAGTAGTAACTATAAACACTGTAACAACTAGAATAAATGAAAACGAATTTAAAGGTCATTTCAGTAAAATCAATATAAAGCGAAAACTGTCAGTACTCTTCCACATGTAGAAAAAGTAAAAGGGAAATCTAACATGGTGAACTAAATAAAAATACAATGTAATTGTTTTTTTAACTATAACAACCAAAAGAGACTGGCGCGGTCTTTATTTACAAACAAACGACCAATTGTCGTCAGTCTTGAACAAGATTTTGTGTTTCTTTTATACTGTAGTAAAAGGGTAAAGGAACACGGAACCGATATTCGTAAAAAAGGGTTCCTTTAGTGCTCACATACAGTTCACCAACAATGCAGAATAATGGGACCTTCCCAACACACACACACACACACACACACACACACACACACACACACACACACACACACACACACACACACACACACACAGAGAGAGAGAGAGAGAGCGTGGTTTACCATGGCTAAAAACCATTTAATTTACCACTTTCTCCCCCTTCTTAAGCAAAAACTCCCCTTTACATTATCTGGGTTGTTTAATTCAATACAAAGTCTTTTAAATAAGTAGGTAATATAATGCTGTGTGATCTAATTACACTTAAAATATTATAAATGATACAAATATTATTCTAATTTCAATCCTATAATATATAACTGTAGATGTCAAGATAATGCAGTAACTAATTTTTTGCCCTTACACATGTGTAAGGTGCTGTTACGTCGCAGGAAATCCCAAATAATAAAAATCAGTGAATGGCAGCATTTTCGTGGAAACTGCATAACACGGTTTCAAGAAATAATAATAATAATAATAATAATAATAATAATAATTAATTAATTAATTAATAAAACTGAATAACTAGTAAACACACACGTGTTTCGACAATTCGAAAGTGACACGACGTAGTTAACTTCGTGTGTGCTGTCCTGTCCGAGCAGCAGGCGGCCTCTTGCTTCTTTTGTAGCATCTACGCCTTGCTCGTTTTGTTACTGCTGTAAGTGGGGTATTCTAATATATTTCTTAAACTTATCATTGATCATAAAAATAAATAAATAAATAACGTTATTTTTCTGATTCAATGAATGTGTAAACATTCTTAGAACATATGTGATGTAAAATAAGACTATTATTTTTCAGAAAGTGTAGGAAGAATCAATTTAATGGAAACGTTGGAAACGCAAACATATGTGAGCAGAATCAAGTTGCCTTCATTTATTACAGCACATCTGGGAAAAGCTCTAGGCCACCTGCATCTCTTAACTTTAAATAATACCGTAAAGTTTTTACTTGTGAACGAACAAACCAATGTCTATAAAGATTCAAAGTGGTCCGGGTGAGGTGATCTGGAAGTTTAGTCATCAGGACTGAAGAAGCCTTTTGGTAAAAGGTGAAACGTTTCTACATAAACGAGAAATAAGTCCAGTTGACATGACTAGACTTCCAGAGAATAAACCAGTGGTCAAGGATTTGCATTAATCTGTTACAAAAGCCTCAATTCCCCCACCATTTAAGGCTTTGGTATGTTGTACAAAGTCTATAATAAAAATGTATGATTTAAACTACTACCACCAAGCTATAGTCTGTCAAAAGGCGTTTCAGGGATGTAGGCAAAAACGTGACAGTACAGCAAACATGATCTTTTTGCCTATTCTGACCTAAGACAATGGAAGAACACACAAATGTACAGTAATTACGTTGTATGGAATTTTCTTCTTTTTTTCCTTTTTTTTGCTTTCTCTGTAATGGTGAGTGCTTCAGGCATACAAGTTTTTTCTTGAATGGAGTGTTTGTTGTAACTGTTTTCAAACACGTTTCTCACATCCTTTACTATTGTATGTTTTATTATGAAAAAATACATGTAAATTAGTTTGTTCGTGATGGTGTTATTTATCATTTCATTTTGCGACCGTAATTTCCAGATAGCGTTTTCATTACGTGCAGCTGTGGAGTATTTTCATATGTTTAACCTTGTTGCTTTTCTACGTATGGCCATTTGTACGTTAACATCACAAACGTTTTGTCCCAGGGAGCGAGACGGTGGTGATTGGCCAGGAGGGGCACCCTGTTACCCTTCCCAATAAAGAGAAACCATACAATATGGTCTGGAGGTTTGGCAAAATTCGGAATAACATAGACCAAACTGTGATTTCTAACACTGGGGTTTCAACAATAAGTAAGGCACAGTCTGAGTGTGTGGGCAAGTGTGTTTGTATGAGTGTTTACACACGTCTGTGGGCTAGTGTGTTTGTATGACTGTTTACACACGTCTGTGGGCAAGTGTGTTTGTATGACTGTTTACACGCGTCTGTGGGCAAGTGTGTTTGTATGAGTGTTTACACACGTCTGTGGGCAAGTGTGTTTGTATGAGTGTTTACACACGTCTGTGGGCAAGTGTGTTTGTATGAGTGTTTACATATATCTGTGGCGTCTGCATATCTTTCCATGTGCTTGTGTTTGCAAATCTGTATGTGTGATGATCTGTAAGAGTCACTCACTGTGTGTTAGTGTGTGTGTGCGCAAGTCAGCATGTGCATTAATCTGTATGGCTCATAGACCATCTGTGTGCGTGTGCGCATGTGTATGTGTGTGTGTGTGTGTGTGTGTGTGTGTGTGTGTTAGTTAATGTGACATTTGACCTATGTAAGTGAAGTCTAACATCTCCCCCCACATATTTGTCTAGGAAGTCAACAACTGAAAGGTCGCATAGAGGACCCTAAATCTAATGCGTCCCTCACCATCAAAAATTTACAAGAGAGCGATTTGGGTTTTTACACCTGTAATGTGAATGGGAGAGAAACGCTGTACCAACTTTACAAGGCTACAGGTAAGAGTAAGTGTCAGAGGTCATCACATGACACTCTACTCCTAATTATCTTCACCATGACAACATGCTTTGGGTTCACACAAAACATGATCAGTCACTATAGTAACTGTTAACCTATCACTGTAATAATTATAAAACCTCACTGCAGTTATACCAATATTTCAATGGAGTAATTTTTTCATTCATTAAAGTATTCAAATTTATAATAGATTTTCAAGGAATTTGTCATGGTTTGTTGACGTGATATAAACTTTGAAATGGCTGCTGTCGTCCCTTACCTCCTGCTTTCTCCTTCTCTGCCTCGCTGTTCATGCCCTCATTACTCCCGTCCCCCCAGTCTCGGCGTCCCCGAACACGGTACTCCTGGCCACTCAGTCTGTGACTCTGAGCTGTACTGTAGTTGGTGTGGAGACAGGTCTGTCCTTCAGCTGGTGGTCCCCAAAAAAGGAGCAACAGCAAGAGACGTCAAACCGCCTCACACTGAAGGTTGCAGGCCACCATCATGGGACATGGACGTGCACTGTGAGATACGGTGACAGCACAGCTCACATCACCACCTTGATCACCGTGTTAGGTGAGTGTGTGTCGGGGTGTCAGGGGCAGATTTACAGGGGTGTCACTGTAATATAGATACAATAGAAATCAAAGACAGCATGAACCTTTATAATTAAACGCTAAGGTTCATAATAATTCTTCTAACATATAGCATGTTCTGAGCTCAGCCTACCAAGTTGGCAAGCCCTCCAGAAAAGTGGTGTGTTCCACTTGTGACACGGCTCCTTTTCCTTTGTTTTCCGTAACACTTCAAATTAAATGGCGCCATCACTGGCAGTGACGTTATTGGCATTTGGGGGGGGGGGGGTACCATTAAAAATAATTGATAGATTGCCATTTTTTCCCTGTTTTTGGGGTGTGACACTAGGTAGGTGTCTATATAGCTAAAGTTAATGGTGGTATACTCAAAAAAATGTAAAAAATTAATCTGAAGTAGAGATTCCATGGGGCGGCACGGTGGCGTGGTGGTCAACACTGTCACCTTGCACCTCCAAGCCTGGGGTTTGATTCCTGCCATGTGTGTGTGTGTGTGTGTGTGTGTGTGTGTGTGGAGTTTGCATGTTCTCCCTGTGTTTGGTGGGTTTTCTCTGGGTTCTCTGGTTTCCTCCCAAAGACATGCAGTGTAGGTTTATTGGTGTCTCCAAATTGCCCATGGTGTGTGTGTGTGTGTGCCTGTGCCCTGCCCTGGGTGTCCCCTGTCCTGTGCCCTATGTCTCCTTGGATGGGCTGCAGGCTTCCCATGATCCTTAACAGGATGAAGAGGTATAGAAGATGAATGAAATACCACCTAATTAAAGCCTGCCAGTCTAGAGCCAGTCCTCAACACACCAAGCCTGTGTTATGTAGAAGAGCATGGAAGCTTCCTAATATTACTTTTTTCTTGGGATGTCTCAATCTGATCTCAAAGATTGGTATCACGGCCAATTCAGGCATTTTTACCGGATCAGTATTGGCTCTACTGAGCACAAACCTAGAGCCGATCCTTTGTTTTACATCATCTGTCACACAGGTGTCGTAAACTAAAAGGAGAATTTGCAGTGTGACTGATAAAATGTCAGCATTGTGGAAATATTTTAAATTAGAAAACGAAAATGGTACAAGAGCCACCTGTAATGACTGCAGTGAGGCAGCGGTATCAAAGCTCCTCTCAGTACTACCAATCTGATACGACACCTAAAAAATAAACACCCAACAGAACACAGCGAGTTCACTCGGGTAACCCAGGTAACACACACTGGAGGGTATGTTTAGAAGGAAAGAGAAACTTCCCAGAGACAGTGACGAGGCCAAAAACATAGCAGACAGGGTCATTGGATTCATATCCTTGGGCCAACCCATCACTACGATTTTGTTATTCAGGTTTTACAGTAATGCTGCTCCTCCAGAAAGTACACACTGACTTTTTCACAGTTCCAGTTAAGCTGCTACACCACTTCAGGATTTCTGTTCATTTTTATTATACTAATTGTGCTGTAATGCGCCACTAAGTGGAATTTGATTTGAATTTGTTGCTACTGTGAATGTTAAAGTCAAGCCATTACAGCACTTTGAAGTGGGACTGTGATTACATTACTAATTTGGAGTGTTCTAGTTTAAATTTTACAAAGCTGCACTCAGTGGAATTGTCGTAAGAGCCACAAAATGTTTTGTTTGTTTTAAGGAAATAAACTTTAAGGAAGCCTGGATGCAGGCAGTATTTTTCTTAATACAGTTGTCAAGCATGTACACTGGATTGATTTGGTAACTTTCAGTGTGCACTGTGCAAATGTATTATCTATAAAAATACAATATCGGATTGGGACTTGCTATCAGCAAATACTGAACATTACATGACATGACATGGACCAGGATCGGGGAGAAAAAAAAACCTCAGTCGGGACCTCTCAACTTCTTACATGTTATGTTTACATTTTTGAAAACACCATTTTATAACTGTAGAAATTTCTCCCGTTTCATGTGATTTGAAAACTTTGTTTTACCCTAATAAAATGAACAAATCATAGAAATGTAAACAACATGCTCTATAAATTTACCGTTATCGGTGTCAAGATGCGCAAAAAACAAATTAAAAAGTTAATAAGATATCTCAAACTTTATAAGCACGTTACAATGACGCATTGTCCTGTGCCATTTTCATTTCGAACACTATGTCTTTTACACGTTTTTAAAGATAACACACTGCCGCGTGGGTGTGGGTTGTGTGTGTTGATAGCATTTTTTTTTTAGAAATTACAGAGAAGATCGGTGGTCTTCGTAGCTCGGGCTGGTCATTGAGGTGTTAAATGGTTCGCCGAGATTGGCTTTTACATTACAGACGTTTCATCCCCAGACGAAGTGACGTCATCATTGCACAAATTTGAAAAATCTCTCCCTCCTCACTAAATATTTTGACTAGATTTGTGTAATCCATATGTAGTTTGTCTTTTTGCTTTAAGTAGATACTAGACCTCAGTACAGATTTCTTTGTCATCTCCTGCTGATTCCTGTATTCTGTGATGAACAGTGAACGTGATTACATAAAATGTCTAGGCCAATCACAGAGAGGGAAATGATCACGTCTTTTTCTTTCTGTATATTTGTAGTCAGATGACAAGAAACACTTTTTTTGAGACAAGTCCTCTGCCACAGACACTTAATTTCTTAATTGTGGAAGCAAATTTTAACACAATGTTACAAGTTTACATTAACATAGTGGAACATTTTTGTCTGCAGTTTCTTTTGTGGGGGGCAGCCATGCCTAATTCTCTAAACCTGCCCCTGGTGGGTGTTTAACTCACTGTTGTTTTTGTGTACCTGATTGTTTAACCTGTCAGTGATGTTTATGCTCGTGTGTGTGGAAAGCCTTCTAGATAGATTTGTGATATTTGTCCTTCTCGTTTCCTTTTCTGATACTGATGGAGGCAGACACTGGCTGTTTACTTTTCTTTTTATTGCATTTTCTTGTTACAAAATCTATGTTTATGTGACCCTACATTCTCGTTGCTTAAAAAATGTATATTTGGTTGTCCAAAACCTGTTTTCAGTATCTTATCCTTTAATAAAATTGGTAGAAATTAATACTCCCAGTCGAATATTTGAAGGAGATTCTACGTAAATCTTGCAAGTGCTATAACCTTCTTGTTCCCCCTGCCACCTCACTGAAAGTAGCAGCTCAGCATCTTGTACAACTTAATAGCGACTCACAAACTGTTAGTCCTTTTAGTCTAGTCTAGTGTACAGTTATTCTGGGTACGTGTAACAGGGGTGAGCCAGGCTCAAACTCGTAGCCCACACAGAGTTACCAGACAACACTATTAGCCTGCTGATCTAAAGAGCTGAGTCCCTCACTCAGGGGACTAATCATACTCTTGTACTGACTACTGAATTCTCATTGTAGCCTTTTCATACTCTGCTACATACACATGAATATGACATTATGTATTTTTTTCTAGTTGCTTTCCTCACTCATTCTTTTTTGTTCCCCCTTTCCAGACCTCGCCCCCCCACAATCCCAGGTTCTCTACACCTCTATCAACTCTGACCTGCATCTACCCTGTTCCACCCTCCACCAGGTGGATCTCTCCAAAGTTTCAGGGCATATTGTGTCAGGTGACTGGAGATTCAAACCCAATTTGGGCTCCGGGGATTCCCTGAACCTCGCCTCGCTCTCGAAAAATCCCAGTCTTCACTGGAACATGCTGTCCAATGACAGCAGCTGGAAAGTGACTAAGGACCCCATTAAGCACAACCTATCCCTGAGTAAATCAAAGGTGGGGGTGGAGGACACAGGCCTGTACAACTGTGAGCTGAAGTTTAAAAATGGCATCACCATGAGCAGAAACGTCACGCTGGAGGTGCTGAGAGGTGAGCTAGCATCATGGCATCTTGATGGAGGCTACATGCATAACTGTCACATTACATGGGGAAACACAGTACAAAATAAAGGATTGCAAGGCAGCTGCAGTTCGTTTCACAGTTCTCAAGCCTTTACACTCGCTTCATCGCATTTCATTGACAATGACTGAATTTCACAAGTGTTGACCTCTCCACAAAAACGGCATTAACGCTTTGTGGCCAATTTACAGGTTGTTCATTTTACATTTACATTTTATTTATTTAGCAGACGCCTTTGTCCAAAGCGAATTACAAGGATAATAGTACACGTGCATGTCACAAACGAGGTCAATCAGTATTAGAGAATCTACTAACAATAAGTGCTGTCCTAATATCACAGGACACCTGATTAAATCTGGCAATTGTCACACAAGTAGAGCATAAGCAACAGAAAATTACAACTAGATACACACTTTAAATCAAGTGACCAACTTCGGAGTTACAACATAGTGAGTAGAATCATGGTGAGGGTTCATGTTTAATTACTAAAGTGCTCCCTGAAGAGATGTGTCTTCAGTTGCCTGTGGAATGTGGATAGGGATGATGAAGTCCTCAAAACAAGCAGAACTTTCTTCCACCATGTAGGCACCAGAGAGGAGAAGAGCCGAGGTTTCCCAGATTTTAGGATAGGTGAGGCCAGTGTCTTCCCACTGGCAGACCGCAGAGGACGGGAGGGGACATAGTTCTTGATTCGGGACCGCAGGTAGACTGGAGCAGTCCCATTGATGGCCTTGTAGGTCAGCATCAGGGTCTTGTATATGATGCGTGCCTGGACCGGAAGCCAATGTAGTGAGACGAGTAGGGGGGTGACATGTGTCCGTTTGGGAACATTCCCCAGTAATAGTTTATGTATGTTCCAATGATGCCCTCATGCTATGTAAATCATAAAGATATACAGAGTGTACTGCTGTATGTCAGAGAATGTCAGGATGAACAAAATACAGCACAGCCAGAGAGTGAGCGGCCATCCTTACACGTTCTTACCCAACCTCCCTATTCAAACTCATCATAATAAGGTTAAGGGGGAGGCCACTGGAAGTCTGAGATGTTGTAAATAGCATACATCCTAAACTGGGTGCAGTTTGTTTACTAGAAATAAAGTCATGTGTTGTCTCCACAGATTTCTGTCCTAGCTGTCCCTGTTTTAATATAAACTCTTGAATGTCTTCTCTTGCTTTTCCAGTCATTGCGTCTCAGAATTCCACTGTGCAAGAGGGCCAAGCCCTGAACATGACGTGCACGCTGGTTTCCCAGAGGAATATGACTGTGATGTGGAAAGTGCCCCCCAAGTCCTCATTTGGGAACCAGCCCCAGATGCCCCACACACCCATCCTGTACTTCCCCCAGGTGGCCGAGAAGGACAAAGGGATGTGGACCTGTTTCCTGATGGAGGAGGGCAGGGAGGTGACTTCTGCTCAACTGAAACTGATAATCGGTAAGATGAAGCCAAAGGGAAGGGCAGTGCTTGAGGGCAGGGTAAGGGATGGGTGGTGACCCCGATGCCATCTGCCTTGCAGAAAAGGCCCCAGTGAACGTGTGGCTGTGGGTGTCCATCTGCACCGCAGTGCTCATCTTCATTCTTTTCGTCATGGTCATCATCATAATTGTCCGGCGCTTCAGACAGGTACATGTTCTTTGGCCACTACTCCAATCTGTAAGTGCGGCGGTCTCTCTGCCAGCCTCATCATGCCCTGAGCCTTACCCACGTGCCCCGAGTGCGGCCGGACTACGTGTGGCATGATAACTGGGCGTGTTTCAGCATGTCTGTGTTTTTCCAGCACCAGAGAACCCACCTCATGAGGAGGCGACGCAAGACAAAATACTGCTGCTGCAAACAGTGAGTGCATTTTACCGTTACTGTGGCAACGCCACCTTTTCCTGACACACAGTCCTCGTGGACTATAACTGCATATTCGTGTTAGCTTTACTCAGGCGTTTCACAGCACGTGCACTAGCTGAATTGTTTTTCTGATTCGCCATGCTCAGTCACCACCTACTCCTTAGGTATAAAGCTGTTTTTCTTACTTTTCTCCCTGTTTGTTTGCTGCTCTGTTGTCGTGCTCCTTGTTCCGCTCAGTTTGTGACCTTTTATTCAGTGAGAGTGTGTATGATGGGTTGAAGCCAAACCGCAGTGATATTCCTGATTTCCTGCCAAAATGGACTCCTTTTCCCATGTTTTCTGTCCTATAACCCCACACTCTCTTTTCATTTTAGCCCACAGCCAAAGGGGTTCTACAAGACATGAGATACAGAAAAGGTCCAGAGGGAAAAATGAAGTCCTAATATACCTGTAACGTAACTGATGCTCTTATTTACCTGTAAAATGTAAATAAAAATATATTTAATCATTAAGTAGTTTGAAATACAATACACGCTATGCCGAAGGGATTTTATGACCACTTTGTGTGAATTTGACAATGTGTGTATATAGTTTTACCCAGTTTTAAAGCATTTCTTATGTCACTCCTTGCTGCTTTTTAACCTGTGAATAAACATATTTTTCAAACACTTGTCTCTGAGTGCTTCTTTTTTACTCACTAATGGTTTGTTCCTTGCTCTGCTGCTTGACCTTGTAATGGTGTCAGTGAAGTGATGAATATTTGTTCCTGAAATAAAAGCCATAATAAAAGATCTCACATTCACTAATAAAACATTTCCAAAACAGGAACATGAATATTCTCTTTCTCCCTTCTTGTTTTTCCTTTTCATTCTCGGTTTCTCTGACTCCCTCCGGTACATTCTGCCTAATTGTTCCTGATCCAGCTGTTGGTCAGTGCGCTGCAGCTGGAATGGGGGGGTGAGGAATGTAACGCTAACTGAGTCATGTGCTGTTCAGTTCCTAAAAGAAAACATCACACCGTGTTCCTCAGGACTTTGACTTCACTGCTGGGAAGTTCCTGAATGTGATTATTTTGGTGTTTTTGGTCTTGCCTAAGTGTGGGGGCATTCTTCCATTTACCCCCTCCCTTTATCTGTGGTTGTGCCTGTCCCACCCCCATCACACAACATGTTCTGTTGATTTAGTACTTACAGTCAGTCCTGCTTTCCCTCTTTCCCCCTTGACACAATCTCTCCCTGTAGCTGCTCCTCCCCCTCCCTCACATCTGTGCGCCCCTCCAGCCCTGCACCCAGAACAGTACATAACAGAGAGCACGAGAAAGACACAGCTGGACTGGGCAGAATAAGGGAAGAAACGACAACAACCAAAAGTCACTCAGGACAAAGACAGCTCTAAACAAACGCATAACACAGACTTCTAGGTAATCACAGTTTTCTTTCAGATTGAAAACATTATTTTTATTGTTCAAAGCACAGTTTTTTTACTATTTATACTTAAAGGGAACCAACAGAAGTACCACGTTGCTCACATTCAAACAAACAGCTGCAAGGAAATTAGCAGCACAGAGTCAGAGCTGAAATTGGACATGGACAACATGGACAACTACACGAGCCTTCAGGACTTCAGCGAGGACATGTCCTCGAGAGGCACCCGGCCCATCCTCCTCAGCAGCCAAACCACCACAGGTATCGTACATGCATATACACACACATGTGAAAACTCCATAAACAGCATACATTCAGCATATAGTGCTGGCGTAACAGTTGTGCTTAGGGAAATCGTGTTTGTTAAACTGTGCAGACCTTGGCTCTCTCTTGCATCTGGTGTCAGTCCTATCAGGACGGCTCACGCTGCATCAGTGAGTCAGCACACCCACATGCCGTTTGGTCAGCGCTAAGGTCTGTGCTTGCTGGCGTGTCCACGTGTGCTTGTGCTCACGGGCTCTGTCTCTTGTCCTGTGCCCATCTAAAATGCCACGGGTGACAGAAGCGAGAGGGGTGAGGCGGGGACAGGAGTGCCTGAGGAGTCGACTGAACGCTGCCATCTCTGCTGTCCTACTCCTCTCTGTCTGCGCCAACGTGACTCTGGGCATGTTTTGTGAGTAAACAGTACCCTTTGTCATCTTTGGCTCATTGACAGGTCTGGACATTCAGTAACTACAGTCATGTGAAAAAATTAGGACACCCACATTTTTTAATATATGGATATTTAATCTCAATTTTAATACTGAGAGATTAAAGTAATATAACTAAACAATTAAAACTGAAGAAAAGACTTTTCAAGATCTTCTGTAAATGTAATTCCACAAAAATGCATATTCTAACTGAGGCAAAAGTTAGGACACCCTCACGTTTATTCCCACTTAAAATGGCCCAAATCACACACAGGTGTGTCACACCAGGTGTATCACACCAGGTGTATCACACCAGGTGCACATGAGTAGTAGGTCGTTACTCAGCATTTTAGATAAATAAATAAGCGCAGACATTTAGTTTGGTGTGCTCCTCACTGTTGAAGTGAGAGTGAGCTCCGTGGGGAGAGCAAAAGAGCTGTCTGAGGCCTTCAGAAAAACAAACAAACAAACAAACAAACAAACAAACAAACAAACAACTGTAGCAGCCTATGAGTCTGGTAAGTATAAATGTGAATAACAAATGTGATATGATCTGCATTATTTGTTCTTTATTAAAAACTTCATTTATAATAAGAAATCAAGAAAAAATTATAAACACATTTCCAGCCCACTTGTTGAGAGAGATAAATAATTAAGCAGATTGTAACTAATCTTGTGAAAACCTGACTAAAACATTCAGATTTTTATAACAGAGAAAAGAGCTCAAGAAGTGTGATGCGTTACAATGTTTTGCACACATTAGACCTGTTCTTGTTCCTCACTCCCTCATTGCATGTCTGTTGTGAGAGGTATTGAGAGGCCAGTCTTCTTGCACTGTGGTGGGCTCTCTGTTTGACAGCTTTCCTCTGCTGCTCCCTCGGCTGTGTTTCAGTGTACAACAGGTCCTCCATCAGAGAACCAGCCATGGCAGGGAGTGTGAGAGAGACTCCCGCTATTGTACAAAAGTACAATGCCCTCACTAAGCGCTACTACAAACTCTGTGAGGACTACGCCACCCTGGCCAAGAACTGCACTTCCTCTGAAGTCCAAGGTGAGATGGAACTGTGCTCACAGAACACAGCCAACTCTGCGCTCACAGAACACAGCCAGGCTGAGCTCACAGAACACAGCCACATTGTGTGCTCACAGAACACAGCCAACTCTGCGCTCACAGAACACAGCCAGGCTGAGCTCACAGCCACATTGTGTGCTCACAGAACACAGCCAAACTTTGCTCACAAAACACAGCCAACTCTGCACTCACTGAACACAACCAAACTCTGCTCACAGAATACATTCCCTTTTGGGGTTCTCTTTTACCATGGAAAAGGCAGTTTCATTTACATTTTATTCATTTTCCAGATGCTTTTATCCAAAGCGACTTGTAACATTTCACATACATGTTACAATGAGCTAGTGCTGAGTGTCTTGCTCAAGTACGCACCTGGTGGACGGGTTGGGATTCAAACCAGGAGACTTTGGCATTCCCACCCTGATGTTCTAATCATTAAGCCACCAGTTGCTTGTTTGTGTGACACACAGAGAAAAAGAGAGTTTGAGAGAAGTAACAGTGCATTGGAAACCAATAACAATTTGATTTTCCATGTCCTCCCTCCCACCCTTCACCTTCTTGGCAGTACCACAATGTGGACCATGCCCTCACTCCTGGGTGCAGTTTGAGGAGAAGTGTTACTTCTTCAGCAGAGACAGGATGAGCTGGGAAGACAGCAGAGTGAGCTGTGAGAGCATGGGCAGCCACCTTGTCATCCTGCACAGCCACAGGCAGCACGTGAGCGCCCTCTTCTGGTTACATCTTGCTCCTACAATGTGCTTCATAGCTGTGTTTGCAAACGATGCAGCCCTTACACTCGTTCTGCCCCACTCACTGTTAGGCGGCTCTGCCTGTTTGTTGTTCAGTGGATGAAGTTCAACTGAACAAAATGTTTACCTCAGTTAAAAAAAAAAACAAACATACAAAGGAAAACTGAGTACAGTTCTGCTCTGTAAATCCAATAGACAACCTTGAAAAATAGAATAAATAGTAAAAAGGGGGTGTGCTACCATGTTTATATAATCATCCAAGTCTATGCATTTGTCACCAGATTACACTAACAATTAAGTAATTACTGCCGCCTGCCTGGGCTGTATTAAAATATAATGTTATAGAATAGATTTAGATGTTGAAACTGAAAACATTTTCAGTGCCTCTATACCAATAAATCAAATCAGGACAGGAAAGGCTAATCATGTATATGTATAATGAAAAAGACGTCTCAGTTTTCATTGTTGCATTAACACAGTGGCATAGACTGGCAAGTATACATGCAATAGAGTCAAAGACCAGTGGCAGCTCTGATCTGCTGTGTGTGTGTGTGTGTGTGTGTGTGTGTGTGTGTGTGTGTGTGTGTGTGTGTGTGTCTGAGCAGGATGCCCTGGAAGACGAAGTCCGCAAGAGGAACAGGGGGCAGCAGTATTTCTGGATTGGTCTGTCTGACAGGGAGGAAGAAGGGACTTGGCAATGGGTGGACAACTCCCCAGTAAACAACACGTAAAAAGCCTTCCTTTTCCCTCATCTTTCATTCAATTTTCCTCGCTGTATCTCGGTCACTTCCATTTAACCATAATTAAAATAATTCATAGCATGCTGTGAGCCTCTTCACATCCCTTTGACAGGAATATGTGGCAGCTTTGATCATTTCACAATTTCTGCTGTCTTTCTTGTCTTTCTCAATCCTCCCTCCGCCACCAACCCTGGCTGCAGGTACTGGAAGGAGTCAGAGCCTGACAATCACCTCTCAGGTGGTGTCCACGGAGAAGACTGTGCAGTGCTCGACTCCATGAGCAAGTCGTGGTCTGACGTGCCTTGCGAGTTTGCATACCATCATATCTGTGAAGTTGATGCTGTTCCAATCGATGGACCGTTTCACTGTTAGATTCTTCTGCTGTCCAGCTGTCAACAGAGTGTTTCCTTTGTCCCTGCTATGTTTGTAATTAGAAACATTAAATCCATTTTAATTAAACCTGCAGGCTTACTAAAACTTTTTCAGTACACCAGGAGTGATTCTGGCTTTTGATCTTTTGGGGGAGTCAGTATACTGCATGAATCTGGGAAGTGGAGGGCGTAACAAAAAAAACTCATTTAAAATCATACTGAAAACATGCATGCACTTCTACAAGTACCAAATCAAATACAAAAATGTAATTTAATGCTCGATGTTGATTTTAACACCCTGCACTATAGTCTAAATTGCGTCTTCTGCTGAATCTCGTAATGCAATTTAATCAAGCGGCAAATGAAATGATATTGACTTCTAAGCGCACGACTTGTACTGAACGGTGGGCCGTTTCAAAATAATTATCTCGTGTCATTGCCTGCCATACACCTATATGAATATATTCCACAGGAACACATCATGAATGTGAAGTAAATAAAGCATTAGCTGAAGAACGGTTTGGCTACTGTAAACCTTTGTAAAGAATCTTAAATAATTTGTGGGGAAAACACGTGGATGTTCTCTGCAAAGTGACAGACTGATGCTTACTTGTATTGGGGTAAATTTTAAAACATGCATATTCACTATCAGAAAATGAGTTTAACACAGCAGCACAGAGACAAGAACAATCTTGTCATTTGCAATACACATATACAATACGTGCCAACATCAGTATACAGTCTCTGTGTGTTAGAAGATATTTAAAAATAAATAAGCAGCCTGCTGTGCCCTTTCATATTAATATTCATTTGTGTAGCAAGAGAAGGACACACAAACAGCACCGACTTCTCCACCTAACCATAACACACTTACCTGCTCTATTTATTTAAAGCAACAGTAAATATCTGCTTATTTAGACAGCCAAATGTTTCACTGATGTTTCATTGCAGCGGTGTAGGAACTTGAGGGGGGAGTTATTATTATTTATTAAGGCTTCATCCCCCCTCCCACCCCAAAATGAATATACTATTTGTGTTTAAATAATTAATTATTAATAATAATTCATTTGGTACACTTAATCTACTTATGTCAAAAATACCTTTGACATTCAACAGTTTTAAAATGTGTGGTATGACAAGGATGAATTTACAATTTTTCAGTTATTCATGGGATTTGACATGGGTAGGACATCAGGCCGGGATGCAGAAGTCTCCTGGTTCGAATCCCAGCCCAGCCACCAGCTGTGTCCTTGAGCAAGACACACAGGGCCAGCTCGTTCTAACACATATGTGAAATGTTGTAAGTCCATCCATCCATCCATTATCTACTGCTTATCCGGGGCCGGGTCGCAGGGGCAGCAGTCTAAGAAGCGACCTCCAGACTTCCCTCTCCCAGACACCTCCTCCAGCTCTTCCAGGGGGACACCGAGGCGTTCCCAGGACAGTCGGGAGACGTAGTCCCTCCAAC